>JAJPUD010005226.1:0-75804 GCA_023553655.1 Myrmecobius fasciatus | reverse complement strand
ACTCCTTAAACAAGGCAAGTCTGCCAGAACACCTGCCCCCAATCAGGGCATAGTGTCCCGATTGCCTCAGATAAGCTCCAGGTGTTTGGAATTTGGAGTTTGGAGTTTGGAATTTCTGCTATGATGAGCTGAGCTGAGTCCCACCCTCACTTCCAGCCTACACAGGAGTCCTCTATTTATCTCTCTGTCTGAGTTAGACAAACCTGATATGAAGTTCTTCAGAAAACAGTGTCCAAATATTTCTGAGTGTGTTGACTTGAAGATCAGTTCAGAGGCTTATTTTGTTGTTGATTTGAGAGAAGATTGGAGGAGAGGCAGAACGTCACCTTTTCACTCCGCCATCTTGGCTCCGCCCCAATAATCGGGACTCTCTCTAACTCTTTTCTCCCTCAAAAATGTAATATTTGCCAAGGCCTACTTAGGATCACAGATTTAGAACCTGAAGAAAATTAGAGTTAGAAGCTTAAAAGGGCTTACCCTCATCTAATACCCTCATTTTATGTGAAGAAATAGGCCTTGAAAAGGTCACACATTTAATAAATGAGAAAGCTAGGATTTGAATGAAAGTTGTCTGACTTCAAATATAGTATTTTTACCACTGTATATCACATTGCCTTCTCTTTATTGATTTGACCTTAGCAAATTTTCTTATATCTTTACTTTGCGTTTGCATTGCAGTTATCATGATTCAAGAGTCATATATTCTCATTTAGAGTATTGAAATAATACTTCGTTACTCTGACCCAATTACTCCTTCAGTTGAAACAGGTGTGAATGATAACTTAATTTGGATGAGATTTCTCCTTAAATTTCTCATAGCTAATTAATTGAACTTTGCATTTATCCCTTTGGAGTTAAGTATCTTAACTTCCTTAAAATAATAAATGTCTTGAACTCTGTTTTTAAAATATGCTGTCTCTTAAAAATAAGCACTTAAAAAAAACCCTGAGGAGGGGGGCAGAGCCAAGAGGCGAAGTGAAGACAAGACTCTGTGACTTCCTCTGAGGTCTCAAATCAACAGCAGATTAAGGTTCTGAACTGGTTCTGGAGTCAAAGCGCCTCCAAATATTTGGAGTACAACACATTTCCAGCAAAAATTACCTTGGAAGAGCTTCGGAGGAGGTCTGTTTCAGTCGAGCAGGAGGGTAGGGCAGTTTGCCTAGCTAAGACACAGCTCCAGGAGACAGGGGCAGGAAAATCGGCGGGACAAAGCATGGCAGATCCTAAACACCTGAGGAGTCTATCTGAGGCTCTTGGGACACTGCCCTGATTGCAGACAGGTACTTTGGCAGATCTGCCTTTTGTAAAAGATAAATTGTAACCCACTGCAAGCACGGGGACTTAGCCCAGAAAGCCCAGCATTGGAAGTCAATCAACTGAATTACCCTAGGGTAAACTGAAGCGGACTGCCACTTCCCTGCTTTAAATAGATCTCAAGCTTTTTAAAAAAATGATTAAAAAACAAAAAAGAACTCTCACCATAGATATCTTTTATGGAGAGCAAGAAGAACAGACCCCAGATCCTGAGGTTCATAAAGGTAAATAAAGCAACTCCACAGGAAGCCAAAAAGGGGGGACATGAGCTGATCCCCATTTCACAAGGCTTTCCTGGAAGACTGCATAAAGAATCTCAAAAGAGAGTTAGATGAAAAATGGGGAAATGAAATGAGATCATTGCAAGAAGGAATAGAAAAAGCATATAATGCTCTACAAAAGAAATATGAAAAAGACACCAATTCATTGAAAAAGAAAATTGTTGAAATGGAAAAAGTATGCAGTGAATGAATTGACCAGTTACAAAAGGAGCTAAGAAAGGCAATTGAAGAAAATAATACATTAAAAATTAGACTGGAACAAATGGAAGTGAATGACTCAATAAGACTTAAAAAATCAGTCAAACAAAAATAAAAAAATATATAAGAAAATATAAAATATCTCCTAGGAAAAACAACTGACCTGGAAAACAGATCTAGAAGAGACAATATAAGGATTATTGGACTTCCTTAAAGCCATGATGAAAAAAAGAATTTAAACACTGGCTTCCAGGAAATCTTGAAAGAAAACTGCCCTGATGTTTAAGAATCAGAAGGAAAAATCACCATTGAAAGAATTCACCGATCACCTCCTGAAAGAGACCCCAAAATTAAATCCCCAAGGAATATCATGGCTAATTTTCTGGACTATCACACCAAAGAAAAGATATTGCTAGCAGCTAGAAAGAAACAATTCAAATACAGAGGGACTGTAATTAGAATCACACAGGATCTGTCAGCCTCCACACTGAAGGATGGAAGGGCCTGAACCAGACATTCCTGAAAGGCAAAGTGAACTTGGATTACAGCCAAGAATAACCTATCCAGCTAGAATGAGCATCATCTTCCAGGGAAGAAGATAGATATTTAATGATATAGGTATATTTCACCTATTTCTAATGAAAAGACCAGATCTGAACAAAAAATTTAACCTCCAAACACAGAACTCAAGAGAAGCATAAAAAAGTAAAAAGGAAAGAACTCTTGAGAAATGTATTTCTACTATGAGTATACTTAAAGAATGGGGATATAATTTGACATTACTTTGATAATATGAAAAAGAAACTAGAGTTCGAAGGGCTATCATACTGGGAAAAAGAGGGGAAAGGTGGTAAAATAAGGTTCAAATAAAAAAGTAAAAATAAGGTAAAATGTCATGAAGCGGCAAAGAAACCCTAAAATAATTGAGGGAAAGAAGGGGGGGGGGATGAGCATTGTGTAAATCTTACTCTCATCAGATTGGACTCTATGGGGGGAATGAGCATTGTATAAATCTTGCTCTCATCAGATTGGACTCTATATCAAGACACATTTGGTTTCACAGAGAAACTTGTCCTTCCTTTTAGGGAAGTAAGAGGGAAAGAAGAAAAAAAGAAGGGATAGATTAATAGAAGGGAAAATAGAAGAATCAGGGTAAAGGAGTATAAAAAGGGGGAGGGCCTCTAAAAGGGGAAGGACTGTTTGGGGGAGTTGGTCATCAAAAGCAAAATACTAGGGAGGGGGGAAGGGAGAAAGGGGAAAGGAAAGAGAAAAACTTAACTTGGGTAAATAAGAAGGCAGGAAATACAGAATTAGTTATTTTAACTGTGAATGTGAATGGGATGAACTCTCCCAATAAAGCAGAACCAGAGAGCGGACTGGATTAAAAAACAGAATCCAACAATATGTTGTTTACAAGAAACACATCTAAAGCATAGAGACACATCCAGGGTGAAGGTAAAAGGCTGGAACAGAATCTACTATGTTTCAGGTGAACAAAAAAAATCAGGGGTAGCAATCCTGATTTCAGATCAAGTAAAAGCAAAGATAGATCTAATTAAAAGAGATAAGGAAGGAAACTTATATTTTACTAAAAGATACCATAGATAATGTAGCTAAATCAGTACTAAATATATATGCACCAAGTGGTATAGCATCCAAATTCCTAGAAGAGAAATTAAGAGAGATGCAAGAAGAAATAGACAGCAAAACTGTACTAGTGGAGGAGCTCAACCTTGCTCTCTCAGAACTAGATAAATCAAACTACAAAATAAATAAGAAAGAAGTTAGAGAGATAAGCAAAGTGTTAGAAAAGTTAGGTATGATAGATCTTTGGAGAAAATTGAATGGAGACAGTAGGGAGTTTACTTTTTTCTTTGCAGTTCATGGAACTTATACAAATGTTGACCATGTATTAGGGCATAAAAACCTCAAAATCAAATGCAGAAATTCAGAAATAGTAAATGCATCTTTTTTAGATCTTGATGCAATAAAAATCACATGCAACATAGGGCCAGGAGAAAACAGACCAAAAGTTAATTGGAAATTAAATAATCTAATTCTAAAGAATGAATGGGTGAAGAATCATAAACACAATCAATAATTTCATCCAGGAGAATGACAATAATGAGACAAAATACCAAAATTTGTGGGATATGGCCAAAGTGGTTGTAAGGGGTAATTTTGTATCTCTAGATGCTTACTTGCATAAAATAGAGAAAGAGAAGAGCAAGGAATTGAGCTTACTATTAAAAAAAAACTAGAAAAAGAACAAATCAAAAACCCTCAATTAAATACCAAATTGGAAATTCTGAAAATAAAAGGGGAGATCAACAAAATTGAAAATAAGAAAACTATTGAATTAATAAATAAAACTAAGAGTTGGTTTTATGAAAAAATCAACAAATAGATAAGTTTTTAGTTAATTTGATTAGAAAAAGGAAAGAGGAAAATCAAATTGTTAGTCTCAAGAATGATAGGGGAGAACTTTCCTCCAATGAAGAGGAAATTAGAGCAATAATTAGGAGCTACTTTGCCCAACTTTATGCCAACAAATTTGATAATCTAAATGAAATAGAGGAATATCTACAAAAATATAGACTTGCCCAGGTTAACAAAAGAGGAAATATATTATTTAAATAGTCCCATCCTAGAAAAAGAAATAGAACAAGTTATTAATCTACTCCTTAAGAAAAAATCTGGATTTACATGTGAATTCTACCAAACATTCAAAGAACAATTAATTCCAATACTATATGAACTATTTGAAAAAATAGGGAAAGAAGGTGTACTACCAAATTCCTTTTATGATACAGATATGGTATTGATAGCTAAACCAGGTAGGGTGAAAACAGAGAAAGAAAACTATAGACCAATTTCCCTAATGAATATTGATGCAAAAATCCTAAATATTAGCAGTAAGATTACAGAAAATCATCCCCAGGATAATACACTATGACCAAGTAGGATTTATACCAGGAATGCAGGACTGGTTCAATATTAGAAAAACTATCAGCATAATCAATTATATTAATAACCAAACTAACAAAAACCATATGATTATCTCAATAGATGCAGGAAAAGCATTTGATAAAATCCAACATCTATTCCTGTTAAAAATACTAGAGAGTATAGGAATAAATGGGCTTTTTCTTAAAATGATCAGTAGCATCTATTTAAAACCATCTGCAAGCATCATATGTAATGGGGACAAATTAGACCCATTCCCGTTAAGATTAGGAGTGAAATAAGGCTGCCCACTGTCACCATTACTATTGACTATTGTATTAGAAATGTTAACTTTGGTAGTAAGAAAAGAAAAAGATATTAAAGGAATTAGAGTAGGTAATGAGGAAATCAAATTATCACTCTTTTCAGATGACATTATGGTATACTTAGAGAACCCTAGAGACTCAACTAAAAAACTGCTAGAAACAATTCACAACTTTAGCAGAGTTACAGGATACAAAATAAATCCATATAAATCAGCAGCATTTTTATATATTACCAAGAAAGTTTAGCAGCAAGAGCTACAAAAAGAAATCCCTTCAAAATAACTGTTGATAGTATAAAATATTTGGGAATCTATTTGCCACGGAACAGTCATGAACTATACAAACTAAACTACAAAACACTTTCCACACAAATTAACTAGGACCATATCAGTTGGAAAAACATCGTGTTCATGGGTAGGCCGAGCAAATATAATAAAAATGATAGTACTACCCAAAGTAATTTAATTATTTAGTGCCATACCAATCAAACTCCCAAGAAATTATTTTACAGATCTAGAAAAAATAGTAGTAAAGTTCATTTGGAAGAACAAAAGGTCAGGAATTTCAAGGGAATTAATGGAAAAAAAAAGGCTGATGAGGGTGGCCTTGCTATACCAGATGTAAAACTATATTATAAAGCAGCGGTCATCAAAACCATTTGGTACTGGCTAAGAAATAGGCAATAACTATATCAGTATAATGTTTGATAAACCCTAAGACCACAGCTTGTGGGATAACAACACACTATTTGAGAAAAACTGCTGGGAAAATTGGAAGCTAGTATAGAAGAAATTAGAGCTTGACCACACTTAACACCACATACCAAGATAAGATCTAAATGGGTTCATGATTTAGATATAAAGAGCAATATTATAAGCAAATTAGGGGAACATAGGATAGTTTACCTCTCAGACCTGTGGAGATGGAAGGAATTCTTTGACCAAAGAACTAGAGATCACCATTAATCACAAAATAGATAATTTTGATTATATCAAGTTAAAAAGTTTTTGTACAAACAAAACATTAATGCAGACAAGATTAGAAGAAAAACAATAAAATGGGAAAACATTTTTACATTCAAAAGTTCTGATAAAGACCTCATTTCTAAAATATATGGAGAATTGACTCAAATTTATAAGAATTCAAGCCACTCTCGAATCATAAATGGTCAAAGGATATGAACAATTTTCAGATGATGAAATTAAAACTATTTCTAGTCATATAAAAAGGTGCTCCAAATCACTATTGATCAGAGAAATGCAAATTAAGACAACTCTGAGGTACCACTACACACCTGCCAGATTGGCTAAGATGACAGGAAAAGATAATGATGAATGTTAGAGGGGATGTGGGAAAACTGGGACACTGATACATTGTTGGTGGAACTGTGAATGGATCCAACCGTTCTGGAGAGCAGTTTGGAACTATGCTCAAAAAGTTGTCAAGATGTGCATACCCTTTGATGCATCAGTGTTTCTATTGGGCCTATATCCCAAAGAGATTTTAAAGGAAAAAAAGGGCCCTACATGTGCAAGAATGTTTGAGGCAGCCCTTTTTGTAGTGGCTAGAAATTGGAAACTGAATGGATGTCCATCAGTTGGAGAATGGCTGAATAAATTATGGTATATGAATGTTATGGAATTTTATTGTTGTGTAAGCAACGACCAGCAGGATGATTTCAGAGAGGCCTTGCATGAACCTGATGCTGAGTGAAATCAGCAGAACCAGGAGATCATTGTACACGGCAACAATAAGACTATACGATGATATATTGTGATGGACATGGTTCTCCAACAACGAGATGTTTCAAATCAGTTCCAGCTGCTCAGTGATGAACAAAGCCATATACACCCAGGGAGAGGCCTGTGGGATCTGAGTCTGGACCACAATATAGCATTTTCATACTCTCTATATTGATGTTTGCTTGCATTATGTTTTCCTTCTCAGGTTTTTTTTTCCTCTCCTGTACAGCAAGATAACTATAAATATATACACATATTCGATCTGTCTGTCAAATATTTTAACATAATTAACATGTATTAGATTTCCTGCCATCTAGGGGAGGGAGGGGGTGGAGACTAAGAAAGAAAAATTTGTAACAGAAGGCTTTGTAAGGGTCAATGTTGAAAAATTACTTATGCATATGTTTTGCAAATAAAAAGTTTAACAAAAAACCTGATTACTATTTCATCATAACATTCATTTATAATATCTAATAAACATTTATTTTTCACTCCTAATTGCTTTTTTCCACATTGCAGAGAGAGGGCAGTAACCCTGAAGGAAGTCCTGGATTTGAGAAAAAGATGACTTCCATATTTTACTTGACACTTGTAATTAATCTCCCTCCCTTTTTTTCCCCTCTCACCGCAGTCCTTATTTTCCTTGACTTTTGTGTGGCATTGATTCTTAGATTCAGATAGTAGTTAGATTCATCTGTTGCTCCTACTTCTATCTTTTTATTACTCCTCTTGTATATCCTTTAGTGGTCTCTCATCTTTCCTTCCTTTAAATGTATATGGGAAAAGGACATTCCTACGATTCTTCTGTTATACTTTTTGTAGACTTTCTACACATATTTCACCTTGACAAATACATTGACTTTCTTTCACAGTTAGCACAGGTACATTTCTATGTCTTTCTGTCTATACCTGCCATCCATCCCAACATCAATAATTCATTCCAGCACAAAATTAGGAATCCCCTACTATCAGGATGAAAAGAATATAAATGTCTTTCCTTCCCCCTCTTATTATAGTCTTCTTTAATTTCCTTCAACCTTTAAAATGTCATTGATGGTGACCATGGGGTATAGGAAGATATACAAGAAAGAGCAAGGAAATAGGTGGAATAAAAAAAAAATTGTAGGAATTCTTTATATCCCCAAACCTTCAGCTAAAGTTCTTTGAAAGACCTCAAATAGGTACCCCAATGATTACTTTAGAAAAATTATCCAGTCCTTGAGCACAACTCAGCACCAGTGGAATGATTTTAAGTATCTCTTTTTGTGGTAGAGAAATTAAGAAGAAAAGAAACTATCAGTTCATACTTGCCTGGAGGACATTAAAATAATAATCCTATTTGTCCTTTCTTATCTTCCCAAAAAACATTCTAAATTGTGAGAAAGCAAACACAGTTATTATTGACTAAAAGCAAGTTTATCAGACTGAACATTTTGTTTTCTTAGTCAAATTATTAATATTCAACAATTAAGGGTATACTATATACAGGTGTAAATAATAGATTTTGGAAGCAAAGAGTGGACTTTATTAAGCATCTACTAAGTACCCATTCCCCTGGTATGTATGGGGGATACAAAAACAAAAAAAGAAACAATGTATCCTTGAGGAATTTAGATTTTCTTGGAGATAAACATGTATACATGTAAGTAAAGGAATAAAGGCTGAATCTGTGATTTCACTGATACAAGGAACACTCTGGGAGAAGATGCTCCTTATATCAAGTAACTTAGCACCTTCTTTAAACTTAAGTCTTTCTTTTAAAAACAAATTAAATCTTTTTCAAACAATATAAGTCTTGGAGGCAGCTAGGTGGTGCAGTGGATAGAGTGCTAGGCCCAAAGTCAGCAGGACCTGAGTTCAAATATGGCCTCTTGACACAACCTGTGTGACTCTACCAAGTCACTGAATCCTAATTGCCTTGCAAAAAAGGGGAAAAAAACCCCTGCTTTCTCTCTCTCCCACCACCTCTGCCCTTCAAGAGAGGAAGAAAAATAAAACTCCTGTTATAAATAAGTATAATGAAGCAAAATAGATTTCTGCATTGGATATCTCAATTTATGAGTCTATCTGCTATAGCTAATATTTCTAGTACACTATTAAATAATAGTGGTGATAATGGATATTTTTGCTTCACTCTGATCTCTGATCTTATTGGGAAAGTTTCTAGCTTATCAATAATGTTTGCTGGGGCAGCTAGGTGGCGCAGTGGATAGAGCACCAGCCCTGAAGTCAGGAGGACCTGAGTTCAAATCTGGTCTCAGACACTTAACATTCCCTAGCTGTGTGACCCTGGGTAAGTCACTTAACCCCAGTTGCCTCAGCAAAAAAAAAAAAAAAAAAATGTTTGCTGATGGTTTTAGATAGATTCTACTTAATATTTTAAGGAATGATGCATTTATTACTATGCTCTCTGGAGAGTGTGTGTGTGTGTGTGTGTATTTTAATAGGAATGAGTATTCTATTTTGTCAAAAACTTTTTCTGGTTCTGTTGATATAATTATATGATTTCTGTTTGTTATTGATCATGCTTTCTCTGGTTTTAGTGAGATTATCATGGTTTCCCTTTGTTATTTATTATACTGATAGTTTTCCTAGTATTGAATCATCCTTGCATTCTTAGTATAAATCCTACCTGGTCATAGTGTGTGACCCTTGTGATATATTGCTATAATCTCATTGCTAGTATTTTATTTAAATGTTTTATATTAATATTCATTACAGAAATTGGTTTTCTTCCTCAATTTTTGCTCTTCCTGGTTTTGGTATCAGAAACATATTAGTGCTGTTAAAGGAATTTATAAGGATGCCTTTTTTGTCCACTGAAAATATTTTTTCAAAAAGATTTGAAGCTTTGCTATTTCAAGATCTAGAGGGTTGAGGAAGACAGTTGCCATCAGTAGGAACTACACATTGAATTATTATTGAAATGTTAGAATCCCTTCTTTAATACTTTATTATTTCTCCTTCTCCTCAACTTTTTCCCCTCTGTTCTATCCTCTTTGAGCTTCTTTATCATCATCTTTATTGATATCATCATCACTGATGTCATCAGATATATACCATTTGCAGATTTGTAATGCCAGCTAAATATTTTATCCTCACAACAACTCTGGGAAAGTAGTGATTATTTATTAACCCCATTTAACAGATGAGGAAATTGATACAGGCATATTAAATAATTTGCTGGGGATCATACAACTAGTAAGTGGCTGAGGTGGGATTTAAATTTGGTGCTTTCAGATTTTAAGTTTTGTATCCTATCTTGGCTCTTTTAGGAACCTCTTTACTAGACATCCCTCTTGGTCATTTATTATTTCCACAATGGTTTTACTCATCAATATTTTGGAAGTCTCAGAACCTCTTTTTTTCTTCTCCCCCCCTTAATCTCTCACCTAATCTTTAAGCAAAATATGGCATCTGATGATCCCATCCATTCAGATTTTTTTTAAAGAACAGAGTTCTAGAATTCATATCCTACAAATACTTATAGACCATGTTAAGATTGTATATCATGTTGCCATAAGAAATCTTAAGAAATGCTGATAAATTAATATGAGTCAAAACATTATTAATAAATTTACTCTTAAGTACCCCTGTTGTTTCTTGTTTGATTCTGAGACATTTTTGTAAATGGTATTCATATTTTGGCTTAATGAAGTATTTAGAACTGAAGATAAAATTCTTAGATGACTTTTCCCTTCTCTGTGGAAATCATAAAAGGAAATCTATCTTTTGATCATTGACATTGTTAATGAACCTGCTACTTAATCATTACAGATCTTCCCTGGATATTCACATTTAATGTGAAATTTTATCCTCCTGATCCTTCACAACTGACTGAAGACATCACCAGGTACCTGCATTTCTTAATAAATCTTACTTTCAAACTAAAGAATAATCACGTTTAATTCTGTGTTGTAGAGAATTAAGAATCATTTCAGGAAAAAAAATTAAAAGATAACTTTTAATAGATACTTTTATTCTGAAATTTCTTTGAAATGTAAGATAAAATAAATATTTTTAAATTGTTGAATATCTCAAGAACTTAACAACCAATTTTTCTTTTTTTTTCATTATTATACTTTGTCTTTCTTTGCTATATAGTGTTATTCATTAAATTATTGAATATAAATTTCAAAGCTGATGTTACAGATTGTGGTTTCTTTTGCCAGACTTTCCATCAAGAAAAGTATCCAATGCTTACTTGCATAAAATAGAGAAAGAAAAGATCAATGAATTGGGCTTATTATTAAAAAAACTAGAAAAAGAACAAATTAAAAACCCTCAATTAAATACCAAATTGGAAATTCTAAAAGTAAAAGGAGAAATTAATAAAATTGAAAATAAGAAAACTATTGAGTTAATAAATAAAACTAAGAGTTGGTTCTATGAAAAAACCAACAAAATATATAAGCCTTTAGTTAATTTGATAAGAAAAAGGAAAGAAGAAAATCAAATTGTTAGTCTCAAGAATAAGGGAGAACTTTCCTCCAATGAAGAGGAAATCAGAGCAATAATTAGGAGTTACTTTGCCCAACTTTATGCCAGTAAGTTTTATAATCTAAATGAAATGGAGGAATATCTACAAAAATATAGATTGCCCAGGTTAACAGAAGAGGATATAAATTATTTAAATAGGCCCATATTAGAAAAAGAAATAGAACAAGCTATTAACCAACTCCCTAAGAAAAAATCTCCAGGGCCAGATGGATTTACATGTGAATTCTACCAAACATTCAAAGAACAATTAATTCCAATACTACACAAACTATTTGAGAAAATAGGGACAGAAGGTATACTGCCAGAATCCTTCTATGAGACCAATATGGTGCTGATAGATAAACCAGGTAGGGTGAAAACAGAGAAAGAAAACTATAGACCAATTTCCCTAATGAATATTGATGCAAAAATTTTAAATAAGATATTAGCAATGAGATTACAGAAAGTCATCCTCAGGATAGTACACTATGACCAAGTAGGATTTATACCAGGGATGCAGGGCTGGTTCAATATTAGGAAAACTATCAGCATAATTAATTATATTATTAACCAAACTAACAAAAACCATATGATTATCTCCATAGATGCAGAAAAAGCCTTTGATAAAATCCAACACCCTTTCCTATTAAAAAACACTAGAGAGTATAGGAATAAATGGGCTTTTCCTTAAAATGATTAGTAGCATCTATTTAAAACCATGAGGAAGCATCATATGTAATGGAGACAAACTAAAACCATTCCCAATCAGATCAGGAGTGAAACAAGGCTGCCCACTGTCACCATTACTATTTAATATTGTATTAGAAATGTTAGCTTTAGCAATAAGAGAAGAAAAAGAGATAAAAGGAATCAGAGTAAGTAATGAAGAAACCAAATTATCACTCTTTGCAGATGACATGATGGTATACTTAGAGAACCATAGAGACTCAACTAAAAAACTACTAGAAACAATTCACAACTTTAGCAAAGTGGCAGGATTCAAAATTAATCCACATAAATCATCAGCATTTTTATATATTACCAACAAAGTTCAGCAGCAAGAGATGCAAAAAGAAATTCCATTCCAAATAGCAGATGATAGGATAAAATATTTGGGAATCTATCTGCCAAGGAAAAGTCAGAAACTATACGAACTAAACTACAAAACACTTTCCACACAAATAAAATCAGACCTAATCAATTGGAAAAACATTAAGTGCTCATGGGTAGGCAGAGCAAACATAATAAAAATGACAATACTACCCAAACTAATCTACTTAATTAGTGCCATACCAATCAAACTTCCAAGAAATTATTTTACAGATCTAGAAAAAATAGTAGCAAGGTTCATTTGGAAGAACAAAAGGTCAAGGATCTCAAGGGGATTAATGAAAAAAAAAGCAGATGAAGGTGGCCTTGCTGTACGAGATCTAAAACTATATTATAAAGCAGCGGTCATCAAAACCGTTTGGTACTGGCTAAGAAATAGAGCAGTCGATCAGTGGCACAGGATAGGTTATCAAGACAATCTAGGCAATAACCTTAACAATCTAGTATTCGATAAACCCAAAGACCCCAGCTTTGGGGATAAATACTCACTATTTGGCAAAAACTGCTGGGAAAATTGGAAACTAGTGTGGAAGAAATTAGGGCTTGACCCATACCTAACACCACATAGCAAGATAAGATCTAAATGGGTTCATGATCTAGATATAAAGAGGGACTTTGTAAGCAAGTTAGAGGAACGTAATATAGTTTGTCTCTCAGACCTGTGGAGATGGAATAAATTTATGTCCAAAGAAGACCTAGAACTCCTAATTGAACACCAGATGGATAATTTTGATTATATTAAGTTAAAAAGTTTCTGTACAAACAAAACAAATGCAGACAAGATTAGGAGGGAAGCATCTAATTGGGAAATCATCTTTACATTTAATGGTTCTGATAAAGGCCTCATTTCTAAAATTTATAAAGAATTGTCTCATATATATAAGAATTCAAGCCACTCTTCAATAGATGAGTGGTCAAGGGATATGAACAGACAATTTTCAGGTGATGAAATTAAAACCATCTGTATTCATATGAAAAGTTGCTCCAAATCGCTATCGATCAGAGAAATGCAAATTAAGACGACTCTGAGGTACCACTACACCCCTGTCAGATTGGCTAAAATGACAGGAAAAGATAACGATGAATGTTGGAGGGGATGTGGGAAAACTGGAACACTAATACATTGTTGGTGGAACTGTGAACGGATCCAGCCATTCTGGAGAGCACTTTGGAGCTATGCTCAAAAAGTTGTCAAACTGTGCATACCCTTTCACCCAGCAGTGTTTCTACTGGGCCTATATCCCAAAGAGATCTTAGAGGAGGGAAAGGGCCCCACCTGTGCAAGAATGTTTGTGGCAGCCCTTTTTGTAGTGGCTAGAAACTGGAAATTGAAGGGATGCCCATCAATTGGAGAGTGGCTGAATAGATTATGGTATATGAATGTTATGGAATATTATTGCTCTATAAGAAACGACCAGCAGGACGATTTCAGAGAGGCCTGGAGGGACTTGCATGAACTGATACTGAGTGAAACGAGCAGAACCAGGAGATCATCATACACAGCAACAACAGTATTACATGATGATCAATTCTGATGGACATGGCTCTCTGCAACAAAGAATTGTCTGAAACCAGTTCCAATTGTTCACTGAAGAAAACCATATATACCCAGACAGAGGGAAATGAAATATGGACCACAACGTAACATTTTCATGATCTCTATTGACATTTGCTTGCATTGTGTTGCCTTTCTCTGATTCTTTTTTTTTTCTTGTAGATAGGATTTTTCTTGCATAACTTCTCAAGCATTTCAACATTATTAACATGTGGTGGACTTCCTGACATCTAGGGGAGGGGAGAGGACTGGGGGTAAAATTTGTAATGGAAAGCTTTGTAAAGATCAGTGTTGGGGAACTACCCATATATATGCTGTACAAATAAAAAGCTTTAATAAAAAAAAAAAAAGAAAAAAGAAAAGTATCCAAAAGTTCATTTTGTTGTAATGCAATGATTTTCATTGCAAAATTAATATATTATTGCCTATATTCTAGTGGCATGTTATAAGCCAAGAATGGTTCAAGTAGGTGTTTTTTTTTTATCGTATAGAAGAGAAAATCAATGGAGAGATTTAGTAATTTAAATATCTGCCATATGATCATTCAGAGACCAGTGGACCAATTATTCTTTACTGATGATTGCCCATATCAAAATTACTAACTCTTTTTTAATCTACTTGCAATTTGAAAAGATAGTGATCAAGGAAGGTCGTAAAATTTCTTTTTCTGGAGATTTAAATAGGATGGATTCTCATCAGTTCTCAGTAGCTTAGAAAAGTAACAGTGAAGGAAGGGGGAAATTACTTTATCTTCCACAGTAATTTTTCCTTCAATTTCAGTCTCTTCTTTCTGGTAAGCTTATTTTAAATATTGTGCAATATACAACCATCCCATAAACTTTGTTTTGATATAATAGAAGAGTACAGGATTTTTGAAGTCATATGTTATGTGCTTGAATTTTAGCTTAGCTACTTGCTTCTGTATGATGAATGAAATTCATATCTCTAGACTTGTATTTTACTTTAAAAAAAGTAGAGGGGATTAGACTATGGAGAGCATCTTCATAGTCTTCAGCCTTTTTTGTTGTTTTAATCTTATGAATAGTAGGTGTAACTTTAGAAGGACCCCCAAGACATCTTAAGGATAGATTTCAGGGGTGTCTATGAACTTCTTATTTAATGGTTGAATTCCTTAAACAACAAGGTCCTCTATTTTTTGTTTCTCAGTTTGAATATTCTGAGTTTTTCTTCATTTAGAAATGATTTTGCTTATTATTTATGATATTGGGTGCCTAGGTGGTACAGTGGATAGAGTGTCAGATACTTACTGCCTGTATAATCCTGGGCAGGTCATTTAATCCTTTGTTTCCTCATCTGTAAAATAAGCTGGAAAAGGAAATGGGTAAACCATTCTAATATCTCTGCCATGAAAACTCCAAATAGAGTCACAAAGAGTTGGTAACATGTTTCAATCTCGATTATTTTATTTTAGATATATTTTAGATAATATATTTTTTATATTTTAGATAACAGTATATATTATATATAGTATATATATAGAATGTACATATATTATGTATATACTGTATGTACATATATAAGCATATATATATACACACACACGTGTACACACACACACATACACACACAAATACCATTTCTAGGACTTCTATTCCATTTCTTAGGGAACTCCCAGTGAGGAAACTCCCTCTACTCTCTTAGAGAATTGCCTAGTGCATTGAAAGAAGGGTTAAATGATGTGTCAAGGCTCACATCACAAGTATATATTAGACATGGAACTTGAACATAGTTCTTCCTGACAGCCATGTGTGTTCTCCATCTGCTGTGCTCTCTGCTGACTTCCAGTCCAGCTTCTCCAGTTGCCTTTCAGACATCTCAAATTGTATGTCCTGTAGACATCTTAAACTCATTATTTTTGAAGCCAAACTCATTATCTTTCCCTCTATATCCTACCCCCACCCTGGTCTTCGTTGTTACCATAGAGGGCAAGACCATCCTGTCAGCCCGTCAGGTTTGAAACCTAGGTATTATCGTTAATTCCTTACTTTCTCACCTGCCACGTATTCAAGCTAGTTGCCAAGGCCTATCAATTTTGCCTTTGCAATATCTCTTATATATGCCCCCTTCTGATACTGCCACCATTCTGGTGCAGGCCTTCATCATCTCATGCGTAGTTGGTCTGCCTATCCCTATTCTAGTCCGTTCTCCTTTCAGGCACTTAAGTGATTTTCCTAAAACACAAGTGCAAGCATGGATTCTACTTAATAAACTCATTGGCTTCCTCTTACCTCCAGGAACAAATATGTCTTCGGTCATTCAGAGTTCTTAACCCTCTTTGTACCTTTTCAGTCTTCTCATATGTTATTCCCTGACATATAATTTAGGGACACTGACCCTACTGACTGTTCCACAAACAAGATATTTCATGTCTTAGCTCCAGGCATTTTTTCTGGCTATCCCTCTTTCCTGGAAGGTTCTACTTTCTTTCCTCTGCCTTCTGGCTTCCTTTAAGTCTTTAATTAAAATCTTATTTTTTACAGGTTCTCTTGATTCTAATGCCTTTCCTCTCTTAATTATTTCCTATTTATCCTGTATATATCTTGTTTAGTATATACTTGTCTACCTTTTGATTCCTCCATTACATTGTAAACTCCTTGAAGTCAGAAACTAACTTTTGCCTTTTTTCATCCCTAGTTTAGCACAGTGCCTGGCACATAATAGGCATTTAATAAATCTTTGTTTATTGATGATGTTATGACATCTCCCTAATAAAAATAATAGTAAAAATACTAGTTAGCATTCATATAGCCCATTAAGGTTTGTACAGTACTTTAAAAATATTATCTATTATATCATTTTATCCTCACAGTAACCCTAGAAGGTTAGTGCTATTTATTATCTTCACTTTACAGATGAGGAAACTAAGACAGAGAGGAGCTGTATATCAGTCTCTTGATACCATTTCTTTGTTAGAGAAGAAAAGGATTGCAACATTTTTATTTGGTCTTGACTTATATGAGAATTTATCTCTATAGTTGTGAATGGGGTAGATATGTCTGTCAACATAAATCAGTTGTTTTTGAGAACTTCACACGTAGTAAAAATTGTACCTGGGAGCTAGTCTCATAAAACAATTGCTTTCTAATCTTCCTTTGCCTGTAGGTCTTAGAAAAAAAAAGGATAGCTTTATAAATTCACTGTAGATTCATTTGATACAATTTGCTAAAGTGTATTCCTGCCTCCTTTTGTGGTCAGACATTGCCCATTCAAGGGGGCTGTGATATTTGTGTGTGGGGGGGGCTCATAACTGAAGTGGGGAGAGATGCACAATTACTAATCCAACTCTGATCTGAATTTGCTTTAGCTATTGAATAATGGCCTTTTTAACTGCATAGTAAGCTATTGGAGCATTGAATCCAACACGCTGACATGCATAGAATACAGAGCTTCTAAGCAAGAGTGCTTTTAAATAATAGACTTTAATTAGGGCTCTGTAAACCAACACCCACTGTATACATACACATTCCCTGCTGTAAATTGTTGAGGGATTAAAATCTCTTGGTTATAATAATTTTATAGTATAAGTAAGTGCTTTGGATCTTCATATAAATAGGCTTGTAAAGCAACTCTGTCAGCAGTTAAAAGAGTTATAATCCTGAATGGTACATTGAAGATCTGGTTTATGGGCAATGTCTGTGCAGTCCTGAAGAGAGCCACTTGCTTGTTTGTCCTTTGTTAAATTATTAGATGCTATGCTCTATGGATCTATCTGTGATTTTTGCAGGATAGATCACACCTTCCCTATGATGCATGCACGTGCGCGCGCGCACACACACACACACACACACACACACACACACACAATTGCTATGCCTGACACCTGTCTAAATTCAATGTATTTTTATAGTATGGGAATGACAGGTTGAATACGTACAGAATCCAGCAATTTAGAAAGCTTTTATGAAGGTGGGGTTAGGAGGAGGGTGGCTGCCTATTCAGAATTGTTCTTAAGAAACATAATTTTGTCTGTGTAAAATTTTTATAACCCAAGCAAATGGTTGGATTGGACTGTTTGATGCTGCTCCCTGTATGCAACATTCCATCTCCTATTTCTTCTTGTCTTTGCATGTGATGTGGATCTGTGCTTGGCAACTAATTGTTGCTTAATAACTGCTTACTAAGTAGACATAAGAAAGCAGGAAAGAATAACGCTGGAAACCATACAGAGAAAAATAATGGACTATATGTAGAATTGCAACAATGATGCCCAAGATTGTGAATGTGAAGGAATTCATAAGAATCACATAGAAACAGGAAAATTGTGAAGGACTGAAGATTTTGAAATTGTATCATTTTTCCTTAGGGGGAAAAATCTTACAGAGAGTGAATAATATGCACAATCAGTCAAACAAAGGGACTGGTCCTTGCAGAGAAGTTCAGGATAACAATAACAAATATATGCTAATTGAAATCGTAATGTTTTCATTCAACAAATATTTATTGCTCTACATGAATAAGATTATTCAGGAAAATAAAGGAAAAAAGGGTAACTGCTCTTAATCTGGTAGCAGTAGTAATAAAGCTAATATACAAATTATAAGCTTCTTGCTTTTTTTGTATTCCTAGGGCTTAACACAGTGCTGGGCAGATAGAAGGCCCTTAATAAATGTTTGTTGATTGGTGATACAGGCCAGAATATTATCTATCTTCTGAACTGCTATTATTATCAGTTGTTTGCTGAACATTTCCACCTGAGCATTCTGCAGACATCTAACATTTTTAAGATGGAACTCATATTCCCTTTCAAAACCCATCCCTTCTTCATGCTTCCTTATTTTTGCCCAAGTATAGTTATCCTTTCAGAAATCTTGGTTTACAGCCTTGTAGTCATTCTTCCCCTCTCCCTCACTTCCATATGAGTCATGTGCCAAGTCTTTTCTATCTTTTTCTATACTGCATACAGTATCTTTCACTTCTATCTTATCTTCTTTATTGACAGAGATTGAACTCTAGTTTAAATCCCTATCACCTCTTAGAATCTGTGCTTCCAATCCCTCATTTTTTCAATCCATCTTCCACACAGTTGTCACATTGATATTCCTAAATCGTAAATTTAACTCTTCTACTTTTCTACTCAAATGTCTATACCATTGTCTGTCTGATAAAATACAATCTCCTCTTTCTGACATTTAAAGCCATATATAATATGGCTGCCACCCATCTTCCCATTCTTATTTCATTTTATTCCCTTTTATATATTCTCTGTTGCTATCTGTTTATTTTATTTGGGGGATTTTTATTCTCGATGCATATCAAATTGCCATATATATGTATATGCATACATATATATGGCAATTTGATACGCATTGAATATATACTTAATAAATAGTTTAACAAATGGATCCAATACAAAGAAGGATAAGTGTTTTGCTTTACAACAGTGAGGCCCTGGTTAACTATAAGATATTCTGAACTTGCAGTGGGCATTGTCGCTAGTGGAGTAATAGGTAACTCATGAAAGTACTCTGTGGTTGAGAAATGACATAGTGAGTCAAATTATAGAGAATAATATGCATTCAAAATGATTAACTATAGGGTCATAATTATTAAAAAAAGGAATATTAGGATACAGTTAGGGTAATTGGCTGGGACAATAGTGGTGTATAGAGGAATGGGAAGTGGTAGGAGGAAAGAAAAAAGAGGTGATTAATTTAGGAAAATGAGTCAGAGAGGGAGAAGGAAAGGAATGAAATTTTGATTTTAAAAAAAGGGATCTCTAGAACTGAAGAGGGTCACATTAATTAGATCATCTCATCTGTGGCCATCACTAAGGGTAGCTTAAGGTAGAATGAAGTTAGCAGAGGTGTTTGAACTGGGAGACCAGCTTGTTTCAGGGTGTTTGGTCAGTATATATTAACATATAAGAGTTTTTAACTATGAGGGCAGGAACTAGGTCGGAGAGAGAAAAAATTGAGTCAAGTGTTCTTTTCTAAGGAAGTTAGTTGGAAACCAATAATTCATAGCAGCTGGATTCTGAATTACATAATGTAGATGGATGAAAGGAAGCTCAGGAATGGAGAGATTGCCCAGAAATGGTGGCTTGGGAAAGTCTAGAAGTTGCTGCAAATGGCAAAGGATATACCAGCTTCTCCTTTTATATAATATATCAGGGATATTAAAGACAGAGCAGTAAGAATTGGCTAGAGAGCCATAGAGACAGGGAAGTTTCTGTTAGTACAAGAAGTTGGGAAGAGGAGGGTAAAGAAGTTTTATCTTCCCTAGGAAGAGGGAGAAACCTTGGTGAAAGCTAAAGAGGAAAGGGAATGAGAAGTAGGGGGATTGAACTGAAAGGAGGCAAAGAAAGTGAGGAAGGAATGGTGGCTGCCATCTGAGAGATGTTAGTAACTTTGCAGAGACAATATATAATGTGCTAGCTAGATTAACGTTGGTGCAGTTTCTTCCTTTCTTAACTGGTTTTGGTTCAAGGTCTAGGTCTCTAGGGACCGAACTAAATGTTCATGTGGCACCAATTTAGTAATAACATCCAAAGGTGGTGGTGGGAGGTAGTTGGAGATAAGGCACACCCAAAGGATATCTCACATAAGTAGCATAGCATCCATAAGAAAAATAAGCAAGAGGATTTCAGAAAATCATAGAATGATTTACATGAAATGATGCAAACTGAAGTGAGCAGAAACTGGAGAACATCATATGTGATAATATTATATGTTGATCATTTGTGAATGATTTTGCTGTCCTCAATAATAAAATGAACTAAAACAATTCCAAAGGACTTACGATGAAAAAAAAAATGCTATCTAGCTCCAGAAAAAGAATTTATGGAGTATGAATGGAGATCTAGGGATCCTTTTTTTTAAGTTTCTTTTTCTTTTCTTTTGCAACTTGGCTAATATGGAAATGTTTTGCCCGACTACATATGTATAATCTATATAAAATTGCTTGCTTTCTTAAAGAGAGAGGAGGGAAGAGAAGGAGAGAATCAAAATTTAAAAAACAAATATCAAAAGCTGTTTTTATATTTAATTGAACAAAGATATAAAAATTTTAAAACCTCGGTCGGTATCAACTGTATATAATGAAATCTTACAGTTTGCATTTTGTTGACTTTATGCACATATAACTTGTACAATCTTTAGGCCAAAGATTCATGATGAAGTATAAGCTTTGTCAAATTGATTTTTTGTCATAAAATATTAACTTTTCTGTGAATATTTGTTTTTAACATAGTCATGTTTGGAGAATATTATTGGAATTCTGTAGTACTGTGGAAATAAGTTATTTTCTTTTCCCCCCATAGATATTTCCTGTGCCTTCAACTTCGACAGGATATTGCTTCTGGCCGCCTACCCTGTTCTTTCGTGACTCATGCTCTCCTTGGTTCATATACACTGCAAGCTGAGCTTGGGGATTATGACCCAGAGGAACACAGCAGCGATTACATCAGTGAATTTCAGTTTGCTCCCAATCAAACTAAGGAGATGGAAGAGAAAGTAGTAGAACTGCACAAAACTCATAGGTCTGTTCACTTTTGTGCTGGAGAAAGAATGATTAGGGTTAATTCTACTTGCATAGGAATAGTTTAACATATAAATACTGACAAATGGGGTATTTTGGCAGAATGTTTACATTTTATCGTAGAATAGCCACTTTACAAGTGTCTTAAGGTAATACTATCTGACCAACTCCTAATGAATGGAGAAAAAAAAAGTTAATGAATTTTTATTTCTTTAAAAAGTTAACTACATTCCTTCAAGTAGTTTATGTATTCATTTACATATTTCCACTAATTAGCCTTATTAACAATATTATTTGTAGTATCTCTTCCAATTTATTTTTTGCAATAGATGATGATGGAGAAGGTACAGTATTGCCTCTTATGTTGTTCTTAGTTATGCACAGACAGTATGACTACTGAAAAATAAGGTGGAAGTGTGTTCAACACAACATTGTTTCATGTTGCATTTGGATATATGGTAAAGCCACTCTGTGGTGTGACTCTCCAAAAAGAGCTAGTGAAGCAATTTTTTCTTCAGCTACAACTTCCTGTTGTCTTCTGGTTTCATTGACCACAGGAATATCAATATGATGCAATTCATTTCTTCTAAAAGAATATCAATTGGCTAACCACAGATCTTACATTTAGAGCAAATATAGTAAATGATTATAGTTTTCCTAAAAGTTGTATGATTCTTACTTAGCTCACCTTGAGCTCTATTTTATACTATTCCACCATTACTCTGGAAACAAAAGAAAGACATGCATTTAAATTATTTGCTAAATAGACTTAGATTATGAACTTTCCATTTGGATGGGAATATATGTGGTGTAATGAAATATGAATGACTCCAATATATATTTGATGGCCTTGTGTCTTGGCCAAGGAAGATCAGAAATAAATATTCCTAAGGAAAGTTTTGTCTTACATTTTTTGAGGGTTTTTGACCCTTAGTTGTTGAATAATATTAGCTAAATTGTAACTTCAGGCAGAAACTAAAGTTTCTTTGATGCTTTGAAAGGCTTTGGGTAATATGAATATAGACTTAATTCAAGGACCAATCTCACGAAATAGAGATTCATCTCAGTAGGCCAGCCATTAGGTGATGAATTATTTGGGAATGGCCAATTGAAGTTACAAGAGTCAATAGTGAGGTACATGTTGGGTGAAAGGTCATTACATATTTCCAACACTGATTATTATAAAAATATGCAACAGAAAGGAGAAGGCCTATTCACTGGAAAAGGAGGTGGGCCAGTCTTGGAGTGAGAGAGAATAGATTGGTAAGCCCGACTGCCCCAATAGTACGACAACATTTAAAGAGATTCATATAAAGACTTCCAACAATTGGTTGATCTCTGTGGAGGATCTCTGAAAAGAGGATATTAATAAGAATTCTATAAGAGCAACATGTTTTATCATCTCTGATTGAGGTAGTCGTCATATCAGTGTGTGTGTGTGTGTGTGTGTGTGTGTTTTCCAATTCATCAACATTTATTAAGCACCTGCTATGTTCCAATTACTGAGATGAAAGTGTGGCTATATTTGTTTTTTTTTAATTAAAGCTTTTTATTTGCAAAGCATATGCATGGGTAATTTTTCAATATTGACCCTTGCAAAGCCTTCTGTTCCAAATTTTTCTCTCCTTACCCACACCCCTCTCTTAGATGGCAGGTTCTAATACATGTTAATTATGTTACAATATATGACAAATCAGATATATGTATACATATTTATACAGTTATCCTGCTGTATAAGAAAAATAGGATTTACAAGAAAAAAAACCTGAGAAGGAAAATAAAATGCAAGCAAACATCATTAGAGAGTGTGAAAATGTTATGTTGTGGTTCACATTCAGATCCCTCTCTCTGGGTGTATATGGCTTTCTTCACTGAACAATTGGAACTGGTTTGAAACATCTCATTGTTGAAGAGAACAATGTCCATCAGAATTGATCATCATATAGTCTTGTTGTTGCCGTGTATAATGATCTCCTGGTTCTGCTCATTTTGCTTAGCATCAGTTCATGCAAGTCTCTCCAGGCCTCTCTGAAGTCATCCTGCTGGTCGTTTCTTACAGAACAATAATATTCCATGACATTCTTATATCATAATTTATTCAGCCATTTTCCAATTGCATATCAGTATATATCAATAGATCCTTTCAAGTATAAGGAATGCTATGAATTGAAGATTTTGTAACCCTATAAGAGTTTTTAAAAATTGTAGGTTTTATTTTATTATTTTAAAATAATTTATTGATAAATTATTGGTGGAACTGTGAATGGATCCAACCATTCTGGAGAGCAATTTGGAACTATGCTCAAAAAATTGTCAAGATGTGCCTACCCTTTGACCCAGCAGTGTTTCTATTGGGCTTGTATCCCAAAGACATCTTAAAGGAAGGAAAGGGACCCACATGTGCAAGAATGTTTGTGGCAGCCCTTTTTGTAGTGGCTAGAAACTGGAAGCTGAATGAATGCCCATCAATTGGAGAATGGCTGAATAAATTATGGTATATGAATGTTATGGAATATTATTGTTCTATAAGAAACGACTAGCAGGATGATTTTAGAGAGGCCTAGAGAGACTTGCATGAACTGATGCTGAGTGAAGTGAGCAGAACCAGGAGATCATTATACACAGCAACAACAAGACTATATGATGATCTATTCTGATGGACATGGCTCTCTTCAACAATGAGATGTTTCAAACCAGTTCCAATTGTTCAGTGAAGAAGGACATATACACCCAGAGAGAGGGATCTGAATATGGACCCCAACATAACATTTTCACGCTCTCTATGGATGTTTCCTTGCATTATGTTTTCCTTCTCAGATTTTTTTTTTCTTATAGATCCAATTTTTCTTCTACTGCAGGATAAGTGTATAAATATGTATACACATTCTGTTTGTCAAGTATTTTAACATAATTAACATATATTAGATTTCCTGCCATCTAGGGGAGGGGGTGGGGGAAAGGAGGGAAAAATTTGTAATAGAAGGATTTGCTTGGTCAATAATGAAAAATTACCCAGGCATATGTTTTGCAAATAAAAAGCTTTAATAAAAAAAAGAAAAAAAGAAAAACGAAAAGAAAAAAAATTGTAGGTTTTTGTGTTTTTGTTTTGTTTTTAAAGTACACTTAGCAAAGAGAATGATCTGTGATAATTAAGATTGCATTTATTTAAGTTATATAGAATCTTGAGTTTCATTTACTTATGATGTATCCATAATAGCAATAACCTCATTTATATAGTGGTTTCATGTTGTCTAACTTTGTCAGGTATATTAAGTTTGTCCTTCAGAATTACCTTCAGAAGAGCACCTAACTACTGAAAGCATATCTTGAACAATCCACATTCTCTAATTTATCTCTTATTTGTAATTTTAAAAAATTAGTGGATAAAGGACCAGCCCTAATGTCAGGAGGACCTGAGTTCAAATGTGGTCTCAGACAATTAACACTTATTTCCTAGCTGTGTGACCCTGGGCAAGTCACTTAATCCCAATTGCCTCAGCAAATAAATAAAATTAATGTGATCTTGCTTTGTGATATCAGTGACTAAGTTTGTTATCAAATAATCTAACTGAGAATAAAGTTAAGGATTTGGAATTTTTTTACCTGGGACAGAGTTAAAAAGAAAAAGTAGTCAGTTAAGTTGGACTTGGATGGCTTAATTTTGTTTTCTCTGAGGCAAAACTAAAATAGCTTCTTCAGGCAATTGGGTGTATAGCCTTTTTAAAAATTAAAATTAAAATTATGTTTAGGGGGTTATAATAAGGGAAAAGAAGATTAAGGCATAGGGAAAACTTTATTTGTATGTATTTTTATAAAATTGAAGTTTTTTAACATAGATTTTATTCACATTTTTTCCTATTAATAAAAGAATATTATTCCTTGTGATTCTTAGGGGCTTATCTCCAGCACAAGCTGATTCTCAGTTCTTAGAAAATGCAAAGAGACTTTCCATGTATGGTGTAGATCTACATCATGCCAAGGTATTGTAAACCTGTTTTTTAAAGTTTCAGTATGTCTGTGATGTTCTTAAAAAAAAAAGACATTTCTGCATTTAACTTCCAGCTCTTCATTGAACCCTTCCTTATAACAACAACAAAACCCCACTTAAGCAAAAACAACCAATTCAGTGATTTTATCTGATATCATCTTAGCACCTCTAATCATCTATAATAGGTTAATCATCTGTTCTCTGAATCTGAATTTGATCATTACACTTTGCCTTTTCATCTGGTTTTTATTTATCTTATTGTATTTATTGGGCGTATTGGTTTCTTGGTTCTGCTTTACTTGACCTTGTATCTTTTCATGCAAGTTTTCCCATGCTTCCCTGGATTCCTCATTTTCATCATCTCTAAATAACACAGTGATATTGCATTACATTATCAAACCACATTTTTTACAGTTGCAATCCAATCCCGTGGTACTTGTTTTCCCCATTTTTTGATAAGTATACACATACACACACACACACGCACACATAGCTAAGCTTTTCTCTTCCTCCCTTCCTCCCTTGCCTTATTTCTCTTCTTCCAGTCTTCCCTTACCTGTCTCTTTCCCCTTTCCCCTTGAGATACATACCTAGTAGTCAAGTTTTTGAGTTTAATAATTTTTCTTATGTGTTACAAATTATTTTCCTTATAATTGTATTATTTTGTAGTTCCACTCACAGTGTCCTATTGTATCTATCCTTTTACAACACCATCCATTACTGTCTTCTATCATCTTTGCCACATAAATCCATTTTAGAAACTGCACACTAATGTATAACTTAGCACCACACGCCTCAGGTTCTTGTTTGAGGAGACAAAGGGATTTGAGCTTTAAAGTAAACTAAGTATGTTATTCCTCTTCATTCTCCTCTTTCTTCTTCCTTCCTTTTCCTTCTTTCTTTTTCCTCTTCCTTCTTTTTCTCCTCTTCTTTTCTTCTTCCTTTTTCTCCTTCCTTTTTCCTCCTTCCTTCCTCTTTCCTCCTTCTTCCTCTTTTCTTTTCCCTTTTCTTCCTCTTCCCTTTTTGAATTGTTTTTCTCTGAGTAGCCATAGCATTTAGAGGGACCAAATTGCTTTCCTCTTTCTTCTCTCTTGTTCTATCATATTTCCTCACTTTAAATTTTGTTTTCTCTATATCTGTTCCCTTTCTTCAAGCCTTCACTATTCTTTAACTATTAGCCTCCAAATTCATTTTTTCCTCGTTCTCTTTTTGGTAAGTTCTTATAAGTCCAATTCTTTTATAATCCCTGCCTATTTCAGGCTGCCTTTGCCTTTTCTCCAGACCTTACCTTTGCTCTACAATTAGATCAGAAGTCAAAGGATAAATAATCATCAATATCATGGATATAAGTGCTCTCTAAAGAGCTTTGGATATTGTCAGTTAACATCACAGAGCTATGGAATGAGTAATAAACTTAGAATCTGAGGATTTGGGTTTGAACTCTATACTACTTTAGTAGTACTATGACCTCTTTGGGCTTCAGTTTCTTCAGTTGTAAAATTATGGAGATGTCTGCCTTCCAATTCTAAATTTACAGTCCTATGGAAGAGCCTCTATTCTTAACTGTATTTTTTTAATTTCTAATTTTTAAAAAAATGAGGATTGTATCTCCAGGTATAGGCAAAGAAGCCATTTGGGCAAAGAATTTGAAGGATGAAAATCTATGTAAGTTTGATTCCTACTTGCCTTGTGGCAGACCAATTCTCCCAGATCCTCTGTAAATTTTTGTTTTAAAGGTGGGGCTCAATATTTATCTCCTCCTTACCTGAGTCAGTTTGTAGAAACTGTTTGTAGAAAACAGTTACAAGAATACTAGGGCTTACTTTGTAGAAACTAAAAAGAACATAAATGGCATGGGTGGGGGCTCCTTTATACTTCATATCATTAAATTGTTTCTCAACTCCCTTTTATTCTAATAGTTCCTACCCACCAAAGTCACTTATTAACTTAGAATAATAGCAGTTTATAGGACCACAAAAAGTCAACAGAAATAAAGGAGGTTTGCCTGAAATTAAATCACCCTTATCAGTAAGTCAAATGTCGTATTGGACATTTTCAATATACTGAACTGGTATAGTATAATCCTTCACAAAGGTATTGCTTTCTTATTTGTGATTAGACCATATTTATCCCTTCATTCAACAAGCATTGAATACCTGTTATGCAGAGCACCATGCTAGATTTTGGGGAAAAGTCAAGTTCATATAAAATACAGTTTCATTTGTTAATGTTGCTTGTGATCTAGCATATACAAAATGATACTAAAAATACTTTAGAAAGTTGCAGAACAGAGAGCTCCCTGAGATGATAGTCTGAGTGGTGGGGTACATATCAGCAAGAGTGGAAGAAGCTTCTTAAAAGTAGACCTTAAATATGGGCTTTAAAAGATGAGTAAGAACTTAATATTTGCTTATATAATCTTTTTATTCTGTGGTCCTAGTGAATAATTTTTGGCAACCTGGTTTGGAATCAAATGGTTTTGTACAAAGTCTTTTTTTATCCCTGCTCAGAGTATTTCTAGGATTTCTTAATAATTATCTGCTATAAATCTGCCAGAAAAAAGTGAAAATACTATATAAATTAAATTCCTCCCTTCCTTCTCTCCAAAAAATAACACAACACAAAAAGCTACTCAAATTGATAATTTAGTGCATTTTTAACTATGTACCTGAATTATAGAAGTATAATTGAAGAGAAAACATTTGGCAACCAATAGTTATGAAATGCCCTACGTCCCTCTGTTTTTTAAAACAAACATTATAAAGTTTTTTTCTCAATGCCAGGTTTAAATATGAATTTTATTTATTGGATTAAGATTGAGACTAGTAATAGTTTGGGGATTTAGGTCACTTTGCATTTATGTTGTAAGGAATACAACATATACCACATCACTAATTGATTTTGAATATATGATGTCTCTGGGTAATTTGGTTCAGTCTTTTTTTTCCTAATGAAATCTAAGTCTCTCTTGCTTTATGAAGTATTAATGAATAATGTATTTACAGGATTGTATGTCTTATATCTCATATAATACTTGAACTGCCAATGAATTACATATGCCATGTTCATTTTGTTTTAATTTTCTTGGTACCTTTAAATCCTTCTGGTGGACAGGTTTTTCACATTGCCTTCCTTTTCCAAACAAAATTAGTAGGAAGCCAATGTTAGTGAACTCAAGAATAGTTTTCAGTCCTTTAAAATGTGCCAGCCAAAGGAATATTATAATGACAAGTGGATGTCAGCACTGTGATACTAGTGACCTGCTTGGAAGGATTTGAGGATTCCACTGCACTAGGGGAAATTGCAACTCTCAGCTTGCTTTGAAGGGAAGTTTGGAATAAATGATTGTTTTTGCAGAATATAATACTGAGATCATCTCATACCTGTCAGCCAAAATGATTCATTGGATAGTTTAAAAAAAAGACACTAGAAACCCTACCAAAATGACTTGAATTTAGAATCATGGTTGCAAAGCACCCTTTTTATTACCCTGCCACAGTAGACTGGTATATATTCCAACACTTACTAATTCCTTTCATTCCATTCTTGTCCCTTAACCCTTACAAAGAATCAATAATTCATTTATTATATGCCTTTTAAAAAGTACTGAGAGCTGAGATCGTGTTACCACAGCTCCTTAAAAAATAAAATATGATCCTTGAAAATTGATAGATTCTAGGTTGTGTTATGTTTTTCTACAATTTCAGTCTGTTTTTCTGCTCTTATTGTTATTTTAAGGTGAAATCTATATTTAAAAAATCATTTCTGTTCTTGGCTTTAGAAAGCTAGTAGCCAAATGACCATCTATTTAAAGAAGATAATATTTATAAAGTCTCTTTACAAACCTGAAAGAATGATAGAAATATTAGCTATGATCATTATTGTTGTTGTTGTTATTGTTATTTTTGTTGTTGTTGTTATCAACCAGTATTTGATATTTTATGTTTGGTAGGATTCAGAAGGTGTGGACATCAAGCTGGGTGTATGTGCTAATGGACTGCTTATTTATAAGGACAGACTCAGAATTAATCGATTTGCCTGGCCTAAAATCCTGAAAATTTCCTACAAGCGCAGTAACTTCTACATTAAAGTCAGGCCAGCAGAGGTGAGCAATGTGGAGTCAGTTTTCCTTAGTGTCTTTAATCAGCCTTTATTAATTAATTCAGCCTTTCTCAGTTTTAATTGTTTTTATAGTGAACAAAATCTTCATATTTAAATTGGCTTCTTTCTTACAATAATTTAATGAACAGTTGTTCATTTCCCTAAAATGTTTATTTTTTCCCATGTTAATCCTTTCTCTAAATCTATTAACCATATAATTAAAAAAGATATCAATAGGAAAGTTATGTGAAAGGATTAATAACTTCTGGGGGGATACACTGAAAATGTTACAAGCTTATTTGAGTAGGTTTATACATCTATGAAGATAGAAAATTGTGTTGTTATCATTACAGTGCACAAAACATTCATCTGGTATAGTATTTCTATTAACTATGTGGGAACCAGCATATTTCCTTCCTCACAAAAGGAGAATTGCTACTTATAAAAACCTAAAAGCCCTGGTACTGGTCAGTAATGAACTTTTAAATGTGCTAATTTGTTTTGTGGATTCATTCCAGCTGGAACAATTTGAGAGCACCATTGGGTTCAAATTGCCAAACCATCGGGCTGCTAAAAGGTTATGGAAAGTGTGTGTGGAGCATCATACTTTTTACAGGTAATTTTAGGAGATACAATTGGTGGAATTTACTCTTTCAGGAAAGAATATCTGAGTTAGCTTAATCTTTCTTAACTATGTGTGTATCCAGGCATCTTTCATATTCAGTAGAATATAATGTGGGTATTGCAGTATATAGTGCATACTTTGTTGATCCTAGAGTCAGGAAGACTCTGAGTTCAAATCCAGCCTCAGATACTAGTGTGTGGCCCTGAGTAAGTCACTTAATTCTGTTTGCCTCATTTTTCTTATTTGTAAAATGAGCTGGAAAAGGAAATGAGAAATCATGACAATATCTTTGTCAAGAAAATTCCATATAGGATCACAGAGAGTCAGATATGGCATGATAGACACAATGAGTCAGAACAACAAGAATTCACAGTACTTAATATAAGTTAGTAGGTTTTTTTAAAAACAATAATATATTTGAATTATTGGCTGAAATACCCTAGTTTGTTGAAGGAATATCCTGAGACTCAAAAAAATCTTTCTCTTGCCAGTCAGAAAAAAAAGCCTATTAAATAATTAATTTGTTTGATAATGATGATAAGTACTATGGCATCCAATATCATTTATTCAAGCCTTAGAATTTCTTGTCAAAAATCTATATAATTCTTTTAGAGTTATTTCTGAGGCAAATTTGTTCTTCTCAGTAGATGATATAAAGTCTTAGATATTTTTATCATGGCCATACAGTGAAGAAGTAGTAATGATAGATTTTTTTATATCCTACTTCGCCCATGACATCTGTTTGGAGAATTTATTTGTAAACATCAATTTAAGATTCCAAGTGTTAGAAAAAAATCTTTCATTTAAACATTTTTTTGGTAAATTTGATTGGGCTTTTTATAACTAATAGAAATTTTAATTTTTGTGTTTTTTTAATCAAATTTTTTTAAGGAAGCATTTTTAAAAAGCCATGTATTTCTTTAGAAAGTAAGAGCACTTTTTACTTCAAGGCAGTTAAAAGACAACTAGATTTTTCCATTGATATCAGATCAGACAGAATACAAGGCTATTCTCACTGCACATGGATATATTTACTATAGAGATGCTTTCTGAAAATTTTCTAGTCATATTTTGTGGGAATAAAGAAACATGAAATTTGCATATTAATACTAAATTGCCCTGTGTAACAAGGCATTAGTCAGTTTCTTACATAACAGTTTTTAAATGGCGGCACTAATAATAATGTATGAGAATGTGACTTTATATGTCAATAGGATTTAAAAATCTGTTTTGTTTGTTTTTCATGGGAATCTTTAGTAATATTTGCATTGCTAAGCCTTATACTATTTTAAATATATGCCTTAAGATATGAAATGGACACAAGTAGATTACCTTTTTAATATTTTTCCTTTGCTCTTGCTCAAGGAATTTTTTTAGTTCATATGAATTTTGATAATTTTATTTTAACTGTTAATATCATAGTAAATTTCTGACTAATAAATATATTTTATCACAATATTTAACAAAAAGGGCCTAGGAGTGGAAGATGTTTTATCTGAAGAAAACAAATATTTTGTAATCCAGAAAGAATAAATATCATTGAAATATTTTGTTTCTGCTCTCTTTGTGTTTTTTATGAAATACTTCAAGCAGATTTATAGTCATATTTGTTTGGCATACCATTTCATTAAAAAAGCCGCTGCTCTGTTTTCTGTTTTCTATTCCAACTGCTTTGTTCTTTTATTTATCAGCCTACCTATTGATTCAAAGGTCTCTGGACACAAGAAAAATACTTCGTGTAGTTGAGGCAATTTCCCTGGGCCTTGCTATGTCATTAGAAAATTTCTAGTCATATGTCTCAATCACATTCTGGAAGTTTGTGCATGAGAATACAATATCCATTGAAACAGGAAGTTTCAGAAAGCTTTTTATTCATTTGAAAGACTATGAATGCAATTGCCCAGAAGTTATATCTTTTGTGTTTTCTTTGTACAAGATGATGACTCACAGCTTTAATGCATAACTTTTCTCTTTATTTTTAGGCCTGAGAATAGATCTGTCATGTTTACAAAATATCTTTTAATAAAATGCATCCAGACAGAATCATTTATGATATCCTTTGAAAAGAAAATCAATTTTCCTGATCATTTGCATAGAAGCAACATTGTAGATTGTATAGGGTGCTTCTTATTCTTATGGGCCTTTTGAGTCAAGTTTTTACCTGATTCTGCATCCTGTCTTGTGTAGGTTGTATTCCACTGCCTTGCTCCAAAATTGAAAGGATTTCTTTGTGTTCTTTTGTATGACCATTTTCCTACTTAAATTATTATAAGATTATACTTAATAATGGTAGGATTCCAATATTTAATTGTAGAAATATGACTCAGAATCACCTGCTTCTTTCTTATCTTAATAGGAGAGAAAGAAAAGGAGGGGGGAGCAAGAGGGAGAGGGAGAGAGAGAGAGGAAAGAGAGAGGCAGAGAGACAGAGAGTGGGAGATAGGGAGGAAAAGAGAGGGGGATAGAAGGGATAGATGAAGAGGGAGAGGGAGAAGGGGTGAAGGAAGAGGGAGAGGAGTAGAGGAAAGGGAAGAGAGAGGGGAGGTAGAGGAAGGAGAAGAGGGAGAAGGGGGTAGAGAAAGGCAAAGAGGGAGAAGGAGTAGAGGAAGAGGGAAAGGGAGATGGGGAGAAGGTGAGAGGGAGAGGGGGGGCACGAGGGAGAGGAAGAGGGAAAAGGAGAGAGGGGGAGGAAGAGGAGAAAGGAGAGGGAAGGAGGGGAGAGGGAGGGGAGGGGAAGAGGGAGAGAAGGAAAAGGAGTAAAGGAAGGAGGGAGGGAGAAAAACAGAGACAGAGTCTAAACCTAGACTATGTAACAGCCAAAAAGAAAAATTAAAATAATGTTTAGAAATGTCTTAGAATTTCCCATGTAGTGAATGTGAGTTACTTAGATTCAACAAGAATTAACTGAGCACTTATTTTGTGCCAGGAACAAGTATTTGGAGATCTTTGTATTCCCTCTCAGTTCTGGAGCTAAAAAAAAAAAGTCAAAAAAACCCCTCTGGATGTTCACAGTTTTATAGAGGACACAGCAGGCCAATATCTAGATATATCCAATATTCCTACAGGGTAATTTGAAGGTATAATCTCAGAGGGAAATCTCTTAACAGTTTTGGAGTAAGGAGGATGGAACTGGGAAAGATGTCTTGCAGAAGGTAGTATTTGAGCTGAGTCTTGAAGAAAGCAAGGGAAGTCACAAGGTAAAAGTGAGTAGAGCAACTCCAGGTTTGGGAGGCAGCCAGTGACAAAGCTTGGAGTTGAGAGGTGGAATTTTGTGTGAAGAACAGAAAAAAGTCCTTGCTGGCCTTTATACTGTAAGCCGATTGAGGGCAGTAAGTGATTTTGCCTCATTTTGTATCCGTGACACGTCTCACACAGTGTGTGGCACATGGTAGGTGCTTCATAAACATTTATTGAATGATTGAATGAAGACTGGAAAAATAGAATTTGGCCAGGTTGTTGTAAAGGGATTCAAAGGCCAATTACAGGGTTTTTTTATTTGGTCCTGAAGTTTTTTCAACAGGGGAATGATATGGTCAGACCTCTGCTTTGGGAAGGTCCATCTGTTTGAAAGTTGAGTAGATAATATAATGGATTGAGGAGACATTTGAGAAGGGAGGAGCAGCTAGAAGGAGCCTGTACAATAGTAAGAGGAGAAAAAGAGGCATATGTAAGAAGTTAGAGGAAGACTACAGGATTCAGCAACAGATTGAATAATGGAAGGGAAGTTTCAGAGTGAAGAACTGAGATTCACCATAAGATTATGAAATTGTGAGGGGACCTCTTGATAGTAATACATAACACAGGTAATAGATAAGTGGGAAGAAACTAGAGTTTTGGACGTGTTAAATTCAAGGTATCTATGGGCAGACATCCAGAGACAGAAGACTGAAGATCAACAGAGAGGTTAGACCTGGTTAAATAGCCCTGAGAATCATCTACTGAGAAATTATAATCAAATCCATTGAAACTGTTAAGATCACAAAGATATTATAGAAGAAAAGAAGAGGGCAAAGGAGAAAGCAATGATTACTGGAGAAGATCTGGATAAAGAGCCAACAAAGGAATATATTTGATTTGTCAAGTATTTTAACATAATTAATATGTAGTGGATTTCCTGCCATCTGGATGTCATGTTGACAGATGAAGGAAAATGACTTGCTGCATTCTTCACATTGTATAAAATGGTGCACTTAGTGCACCATAAGTTACCATTTTTTTAATAACCTTTTCACAAATTTCCAGAAGAGACATGCAAAAGAGAAAAGCAGGACCTCTTTTGCCCTCAAGGAACTAATTATTAGTGTGGGAGGAAAATGTAGAATGTTACTTTTCCTCAATTTTCCCCTCATTGAAATATGAGTTCTTTAGTCTTTTTAACTTTATCCCATAAAACAGGAAGATACAAATTAAGTCTTTAAATAAATAAAAATCTTTTTTGAATTAAGATTTCAATAAATTTGATGTAAATAATAAGTCTAATTTACTTTTTTTTGGTCCCATTGATCGTTTTTGGATCATGAATGTGTATGCTGTTGCTTTGAGTTGTATTTTATCTATAATTGTTCCTCATGTTACAATTAAATACACTAATAAATCAGTTATATTGTTGTCAAACCACTTTTCCTTAAAACAACCCCATGATAATAGTATAAATATTACCACCAAAAAATGTTTCATGAATGAAGATAAGTATGGATTGCTTTATGTTAACTAAGTCTATTGAAAGTTGGTTAATATAAATTTTTGCATACCAATACAAAGAAACAAGTGATTACATGTAGCATAATAAAAATCATCCAAATAGGAAATTGCCAAATAGTCTGTTTACTTTCTCTGGTGAAGCCCCGTTAGCATTAGCCTCTTGGTTACCCTCAGGTCCCTAACCATGGGGTCTGTTGTCATAGGCTTAGTCTGATTTTACATTCTCATCCATGCTGCTTCTTCTTTAGTATAAGCAAACCAGATAACATGTTCTGTGCTTTGAGTACCTTAAAATGCTACATAAAAGCTATAGTTATTATTATTATTAGAAAATTAGAAGCCCAGTATAGTAGCAGTCACTCAAAAGTAGGTTAGGGAGATTTGGGGCCAAATATTCAAAAATGTAATTCAGTTTGTCTTAATAACTGGTTTGATTTTGATGTTTTGCTATTCTAGAGATTTTTTTTGGCATTGCATAGGATGAGAATGCTGAGCGTGTGGAAGGCTGCCAGAGGTTGTCTGGCATGTTGTCATATTCAATCTCTTATTGGCTGGAGGCACTTTCTCACCATTGATGAAAAAGGCACTAAAAGACTTCTAAAATGGAATAGTGCTAGCATCCTAGTAGAGCTGTGTAGGATCATACCATATAGACTACTTCTGAGAAGTGGGGTGACCCTGGACAAACCATTTTGCTTTTCTGAGAATAAGTTTTCCCATCTGCAAAATGTAAATAAAAACACCTGCCCACACACTGTTGTAAAGATCAAATGAGATAATGTAATTAAATTATTTTATAACTGCAAAATGCCATTAACATATTAATGATAGTTGACAGATGAAGGAAAATGATTTGCTGCATTCTTCACATTGTATAAAATGGTGGGCTAACCCCATTAGTTGATTGAGAAATTCAAGAACTGCTTTCAGGCAAATTTTGAATTTTACAGTTAATCTCTTTGGCTTGTTCTTGACCAGATTGTCATAGCGGGTGTTTACTAGTGCTTTCATGTTTGAGAAGTATACCTTAAGGTCACAATGCTAGTGTCAGATTTGAATCCATATATTCCCGAATTTAGGTTCTGTACTCTGTCTCATTAAATCATGTTATCATAATGAAAGATGAATTTTTAATTCATATTCTAGCATTCCTGATATAGATTGGCTAGGTCACACAATTCTCATCTGCTAGTAACCTAAAAGTTTTGGTTCTTTTTCCCATTTAAAATTGCATCAGTCTACTGCAGTGTTTCATTTTCTGCAATGTTGACTTTATCATTCATTTTGTGAACCCAGGGCTTAAGTGATGGAATTATTCTGGCAAGCTAACATGTTAGTCATCTGTGCTGGTCGACTTTCATTCTGTTATTTTTTCATGGGAAAGAATTATTCAGTGGAATAGTTCCAGTGAATTGGCTGGTCTTTTTGTCAGAGAAATATCTCTAAACTTCATGAATAAAAACTAAAAAGAAATTACTTGATAGTGTTATAGTTAAGATCAAAGATTCAATCATTAGGATGTAAAACCATCACCATATAAGACCGCTGTGACTATGTCCTTGACTACATGTCAGCCTTAGATATTTTTCACAGTTCAAAGGAAAAGAAAAGAATGGTATTTTTATTGGTTTTGTTAGAAGCAGATGGCACAGTGGACAGAGTTCTGGGCCTGGAATTAGGAAGATCAATTGAAATATAGCCTCAGACACTAATTTTTTTCTTAATAATATTCAAATTTTGCCCCCCTCTTCCTCCTCACTTCCTCCCTCCCCAAGACTGCAAGTAATCTGGTATAGGTTAAACATGTGCAATTCTTCTAAACATATTTCCATATACATCATACTACACACATATCCAATCAAAAGAGGAAAAAAGGAGAAAGGAAATAAAACCAAGCAAACAAGCATACAACAACAAAAGGTGAAAATACTATGCTGTGATCCACATTCAGTATTCATAGTTCTCTCTTTGCATGTAAATGGCAGTTTCCATTACAGGTCTATGGGAATTGCCTTGGATTACCTCATTGTTAAAAAGAGCCAAGTCCTTCACAGTTGATCATCACATAATCTTGTCATAACTGTGTACAATGTTCTTTTGGTCCTGCTCACTTCACTTGATATCAATTCATATAATTCAGATACTATCTTGTGTGACCCTGGGCAGTGACCAAAGTAGACTGCTTCAATTTCCTAAATTGTAAAATGATGATGGTAGCGTTTAATTGGGATCAATGAGATAGTATTTGTAAAATGCTTAACTTAGTACTTGGCACATAGTAGGCTTTTAATAAAGGTTTTTTATCTTCCTTTCTTACTATTTTACTTATATATGAGGGAAATGAAATGAGGGAACTGGGAAGATTTGCTTTTTATTTAGAGCTTTAGAACACATGATATTTGTGATTGTTTTCAAAATTGAGCAATCATACTCTATTTGAAAGGTTAGATGCTTATTCAAGAATTAAGCCTTTAAACATAACAAAATTTTCTTCTGAATTGTAGCTATAAATTCTAATTTTATTTTATTTTTGTCCTGTATAGGCTTGTGTCACCAGAACAGCCACCAAAGGCTAAGTTCCTCACTTTGGGGTCTAAGTTCCGATATAGTGGCCGTACTCAAGCACAGACCCGACAGGCAAGCACCCTCATAGACAGACCAGCTCCATATTTTGAGCGTACCTCTAGCAAACGGGTGTCAAGAAGTCTTGATGGAGGTAAGAAAATAAGCAATTATAGGGATAAAAACTCACTATTTGACAAAAACTGCTGGGATAATTGGAAACTAGTATGGAAGAAATTAGGCATTGACCCACACCTAACACCATATACCAAGATAAGGTCAAAATGGATTCATGATCTAGGCATAAAGACTGATATTATAAACAAATTAGAACAATATAGGATGGTTTACCTCTCAGACCTGTGGAGGGGGAAGGAATTTGTGACCAAAGAAGAACTAGAGGTCATCATTAATCACAAAATAGATAAGTTTGACTATATCAAGTTAAAAAGTTTTTGTGCAAACAAAATGAATGCAGACAAGGGTAGCAGTAAACTGGGAAAATATTTTTACATCCAAAGGTTCTGGTAAAGGCCTCATTTCTAAAATATATAGAGAATTGACTCAAATATATAAGAATTCAAGCCATTCTCCAATGGATAAATGGTCAAAAGATATGAACAGACAATTTTCAGACGAAGAAATTGAAACTATTTCCGGTCACATGAAAAGGTGCTCCAAGTCACTATTGATCAGAGAAATGCAAATTAAGACAACTCTGAGATACCACTACACACCTGTCAGATTGGCTGAAATGACAGGAAATGATAATGATAACTGTTGGAGGGGATGTGGGAAAACTGGGACACTGATACATTGTTGGTGGAACTGTGAATGGATCCAACCATTCTGGAGAGCAATTTGGAGCTATGCTCAAAAAGTTGTCAAACTGTGCATACCCTTTGACCCAGCAGTGTTTCTACTGGACCTATATCCCAAAGAGATTTTAAAGGAGGGAAAGGGACCCACATGTGCAAAAATGTTTGTGGCAGCCCTTTTTGTGGTGGCAAGAAACTGGAAATTGAAAGGATGCCCATCAAATGGAGAATGGCTGAATAAATTATGGTATATGAATGTTGTGGAATATTATTGCTCTGTAAGAAACGACCAACAGGAAGATTTCAGAGAGGCCTGGAGAGACTTGCATGAACTGATGCTGAGTGAAATCAGCAGAACCAGGAGAACATTATACACAGCAACAAGACTATACGATGATCAGTTTTGATGGACATGGTTCTCTTCAACAATGATGTGATTGAAACCAGTTCCTATTGTGCAGTGATGGGGATAGTCATATACATCCAGAGAGAGGCCTGTGGGAACTGAGTGTGAACTACAACACAGCATTTTAACACTTTCTATGAATATTTCCATGAATTTTGTTTTCCTTCTTAGGTTGTTTTTTTCTTCTTCTCTTTCTAGATCTGATGTTTCTTGTGCAGTAAGATAACTGTATAGATATGTATACATGTATTGTATTTGTCATATAATTTATCCTATTTAGCATGTATTAGATTACCTGTCATTTAGGGGTGGGGGTGGGGGGAAGGAGGGGAAAAGCTTGGGGGAAAAAAGTTATTGCAAAGGTCAATGTAGAAAAATCACTCATATGTTTTGTAAATAAAAAGCTTTATTATTAAAAAAAAAAAAGAAAATAAGCAATTATAGAGAAGGAATTCTTGTGTTTTTTTTTCTATCATGACCCCTCTGGCAATCTATTCAGCTCTAGAGTTCTGTTCCTGAATAATGTTTTTAAATGCATATAATAAAATATATGATTACCAAGGAAACCAGTTATATTGAAATGTAGTTAGCAATTTTTTTAAATTCACAAATCCTAGGTTAAGAACCCTTCTTCTGATAATCTGTTAAATTCTATTATTTAAATAAAGGGTTGGTTTTATGGTACATTATATATAGGTTGCTAAATTGTAAGGAATTAGAAAACTATGAAATTCATTAATGGCTCAAATGTTCATATATAACTGAGTATTCTCATATTTCAACGATATTTCCTGATTTTTTCTTTCTTGGGAGAATTATTGCTAATGACTATTTAGTCTCTTTGTAATACAGATATGAAATAAGTACTAATAACTATTTCCATTTAACAAGAGCCTCTCAGTAACCTAGAATTTACTGTACTATTTTGGTTGCAAAACATTTTTCCTTCTATGAAACTTCAATCAATATATAAATAGTGGTAAAATTTTAATTCTAGGCTTCCATATATATGACATATTTTTGATAATTTAAAAGAAACTGGCATAGGTGTAGTATGTACAACATATGCAGCATGTAAAATCACAAACCTAATTGTACTATATATAGCTTATTTGATATTTTTGTTAAAATGGAGTGAAATTGAATAATCAAAAGGTGTAGTTTCTCACCAAAATGTTGATGGATCAAAAAACATATATAGATGACAATATAATTCTTACTTTATATTTCTAGTCAAAAAAGTACAGGTACTTTAATGTGCAGTTTTAGCTCTGTCTCTCTCAAGATCCACAATCAGATCAAGACTGCTGTTTCTATTGGATGGACTATATAATTCTGTTTCCCTATGCCTCTGCTCACCATCCCTTAGAATACTCTTCCTTGTCCCCCCACACTTCTAGTGTGATGGAAACAAAGTTTCTTGAAAGCAAGGCTAACTCTGTTTTTCTTATTTCTAGCCCCTTCAGTGAGTGCCTGGAAAAAAGCAAATCCTTGATGTTTTTTGTCCTTTCATTTATCTATGGGACTTCCTTTACTTCCTCTTACTATATCTTTTATCTCTTTCATTTTCTTTTCTCTCTTTTTGTTTTTTCTTCTCTTTTCTTGTGTCATATAAAAATAGGTTAGTATTGTCTCTCCTGTGCATGAGTAAGATATGATCAACACAGGTGATTTGTTACCAAAAAAAAGCCACAAGCTCCAAATTTAGTATTTTTTTTTCTTTTCTTTTCTTTTTGGTTTAACACACATTGCTTTATGAATCATGTTGAGAGAGAAAAATCAAAACAAAAGGAAAAAGCCATGGGAGAGATGAAAAAGCAGAAAAAAGAAGTAGCATATGTTGATTTACATTCTGTCTCCATAGTTCTTTTTCTGGATGCAGATGGCATTTTCTGTCCAAAATCTATTGGGATTACATTGAATCACTGGATCATTGAAAAGGACCAAGTTTTTTATAGTTGATCATTACACATTCTTGCTGATATTGTATGCAATGTGTTCCTGGTTCTATTTGTTTCACTCAGCATCAGTTCATATAAATCTTTCCAGACTTTTTTCTAAAATCAACTTGTTCATCATTGTTTATAGAACAATAATATTCCATTACTTCCATATACCACAATTTATTCAGCTATTCCCCAATTGATGAGCTTTCCCCCCACCATACCCTGGTGGGACAATGCAAGTATTATTATTTCCTTCCAAACCAAAACTCTTGAAAGTCACACATTAACTAAACGTCTGAGATGGGATTTGAACCTGTCCTGAATCCAAAACTCTTAAAAAAGCTTTCTCAATATGAAGGGATTTCCCTGTCACATTATATTAACTCAATACTTAAAACATATGATGCAAGGAGATTTCTTAGATCCTCAGTTGTCAAAAAAATATTAGCAAGCATTTTTAAACACCTACTGTGTGCCAGACAATTGGTTAAACAACAAAGGACATCAAGTCAAATGAAACAGTCCCTACCCACCATTTTCAGTAGGGTACTGTTCCTAAATCCTCTAGTACAGAAATCATTGTAGAATCTGCCACTTATTTTTAATGAAACTAAAAACTCACAAAGATGATCTAGAATAAATGATCACACTCACAAATAGAATATTTTTTCTGTGTTTTTATATTTGTCACTAGAGAAGTTGTTGAACCATTCTTTAGTTCATCATTTAAGATATTCTAGTACCAAAATTTACTATCTCATATTGCACATGCACAAAGCCATACAGAATGTCTACAATGTAGAAAATTGTTATTCTTTGAAGTTCTGACTTAAAATGCTATTTACCCTGCAATATTGTCTTTCTTTCAAGTCTCATTTTAATTTTTCCATTGCCACCAATCAGCTGATTTTATAATAATAACATACTTCTTACAAAGCACTTCTACTTGCCATATTTTAATTGATCTCTATGTGAACTTGTAAGGCAATTTGAGCAGCTAATGGTCCTTATTTCTGTTTGAAAGAGAGGAGAAACTGAAACTAAATTAAATTAATTAATTTGCCAAAGGTCCCATAACTAGGTAGTCATGGAGTGTGAACTAGATTTTTACACATTCTGCCTTCTCATCCAGTGATCTTTTTACACTGTCATGATGGGCAATATATCAGACCAGTCTTCTTGAAGCATATGAGCATCTTAGCTTCTCATAAGGAAGCCCACCATCTTGTGTGGCCAGTAAATACAGAGGGCCACAGTAGATGTGTATCTGAAAACAATGAGTTTGCAGATACAAGCACCAAACATTAAACAGTGGTTCATTCTTTTTTGCCCTTTGTCTTGCATGCTATAAGTCATCAGATAGGGTGTGTTCTCAAAAAGGCTATTGTGGAAAACAAAATAGAAGGCTTTTCATGCAGATGTATGACTAGACCTATAGTGAGCAATTTGGGGGTATGATTTACCTTTCTTTTTCTTTTCCAAAACAAATTTAAACTGTAAGACTATTTGATATCAAGCACTCCCTACCACCACATTTATCAATATGTGGTCTGACATAGTACTTGGCTTTTTGTTTTTCTTTATTTCAGAAGCATCTTTGATTTCCTCCCCATGGAACATCTTGCTTTTCCCTTCACATGAATTGGGATGACATTTTCCTGTTCTCTTGTCCTACTTGTGGAATGCTACCATTTCTTAAGAACTTTTTTTTCTGATTCCCTATCTCAGTGGGAAAGGATTTCCTACTTCTCTGAGGATTGGAGCCTCTCCAATGTGCGACCTGGAGCAATATTACCTTAGGTTCTAAGTGAGTAAGGAAGAGAGAGTCTTTCATCTTTCCCTAAGTCCTTTATATTCAGAAGTCCTGAAGTGGCAGCATGCACCTTTCTCCTCCTTTTCTACTACCACCACCAGCCCAGCAGAAGGAAAACCAGAATCTTTCCTAGATGAGATTTTATTGGCATCCAGGCCAACTTGACTTAAAATTAACTCTCAAGGGCATTTAAAAAAAATTTTAGCTTTTTATTTTTAAAATACATGTATAGATAGTTTTCAACATTACCTTTGCAAAAGTTTATGATTCAAATTTTTTTTCTTCTGTGCTCTCCCCAACCTTCTCTCTCAAACAGCAAGTAATCCAATGTATGTTATACATGTGCAGTTCTTCCATACGTATTTCCACATTTATCATGCTGCACAAGAAAATTCAGATTAAATGGGGAAAAAAAGAGAAAGAAAAAACTAGCAAGCAAACAACAACAAAAAGGTGAAAAATACTATGTTGATATCCACATTCAGTCCCCATAGTCCTTGCATGCATATGGCTCTCTCCATATAAGTCTATTGGAATTGGCCTGAATCATCTCATTGTTGAAGAGAACTATGTCCATCAGAATTGATCATCCTATAGTCTTGTTGTTGCTGTGTACAATGATCTCCTGGTTCTGCTCATTTCACTCAGCATTAGTTCATGTAAGTCTCTCCAAGCCTCTCTGAAATTAGCCTGCTGATCATTTTTTTAATAGAACAATATTCCAGAGAATTCATATACCATAACTTATTCAGCCATTCTCCAACTGATGGCAATTCATTTAGTTTCCAGTTCCTTTCTAGAACATTTATTAATCCAAGTTCTACTGTTTCTTTGTACCCAAGGAAATTTTGCTTTCAGAGGCATGTTGATGTACTTTGGTATATTTTAACATTTAGCTTCAGATATTAAATGATGACAAATATTTGTAACAAAGTTGTAAAACACTGTACAGACTTCATCTAATTTGGCTTATAGATTAGTTTGGCCCAGTAAGTAAAGATGGGAGGAACCTGATCTTAAATGAGTTGAGGCCAAAGAAAATTCGTCATTGATACTGTTGGTTTCCAAATATTCTTGTAAACCAAGTAAACAGCTTCTTAGAATCTAACAAATTAGGATCTTGAACCCTATAAATGAAGAAGGAAAAAAATTTAAAATAAAAGCTTTGTTTTTTTTAAATAAGGATACAAATATTTAAATATTTTCTATTAGAAAAATAAATAACATTTTTGACATATTGCACTGCCCATTCCCCAACTCATTTTATACAGGTTCAATCAAATTAAAAATGAATAGTTGAAGGCATCCTTGAAGGGAAAAATGAAACCCAAGATATGAGCCTAAATTGAGAGTTAAAGAGGGATAAATCACTTCCCACCTCCTCATCCCCATCATTGCCATAGTGATGATTTCCGTATAGGAGGATGGGATATGTTTATGGGATGACTTGCTGCTCTCTTATCAGCATTAAGTGTATCTCTCTGTGTTTGGTGTGTGAGTATCTGCCTGTCTCTGACTCTGTCTCTCTCTGGCACTAGTCACCTACTTTGTGATTTAGAAGCTTAACTGCAGTACAGCTAGAAACCCAGAAAACATGGTACCTAGGACCTTGAATTGCTTTAAAAAAAAATAGCATAATCTGCAGGGGGAAAAAAAAGGTGCTAACCTAGATTGGCAGAGGGGTTTCCTTATCTGGGAATTCTCAGTATCATTGAAATCACGAATAGAGTCCTTATCCCTATCCCTGTGAATATAATTTAAGGATTAATTGGAGATGTTTAGTTCTGCCTATTACAATGAGCAAATGACATAATATTTTAAACCTTAGTTATCTGTATGATGAGAGACATTAGAAGTAGGTGTCCTCTAAGGTCCCTTTGAATTCTAAATTTACAATACTATGAGAAAAAAATTTTAGTAGGGACATGATAGGGCATTGCTAAATTAGCAAGTGTCCATGTGACAGCAGTCTGGGTTTTATGCCAAATAAAGACCAGTTAAGTGACTAGAAATACTTATCCTGGAGAAAAGGTGATTTAAGGGAGACATGATAGCTATTTTTCAAGTATTTGAAGGACTATTATCTGGTAGACTTATTCTATTTGACTCCAAAGGGTTGAATGAATGAGAGGGGGGGAGATATCTAGATAGATAGATAGATAGATAGATAGATAGATAGATAGATAGATAGATAGATAGATAGATATACCAGTTCAAAGGAAAACAAAAAAAAATCAATATGAAAAGTAATCCAACTCAGAACCAGTAAGGAAAAGGGACACTATTAAATGCATGAACTGGAAGTTTCTTCAAGGTCATGACCTTCTAGCATGAGTCAAGTGTTCTTTGAGAGTTCAATGTTTTTATAGATGGCTATGAGCTTGAGGGATAATCTCTGTTGGAAGTAATGGATTGAAGCAGATTTAGATTTGATTTGAACGAAAGCTTCCTAACCATTAAAGCTGCCCCAAAGTGGAATAAACTGACTCTGGAGTTAACAGTGGGAGTCCTTCCTCTCCCCTGACTATGTTGTTATTCAGTCATTTCAATCTTTTCTGAGACTCTGTGACTACATTTGGGATTTTCTTGTCAGAGATGCTGGAATGTTCTATCATTTCCTTCTTAATCTCATTTTACAGTTGAGGAAACAGAGGTAAACACAGTTGAGTAAATTGCCCAAGGTTACCCATCTAGTGTCTGAGGTCATATTTGAATTTAGGAAGGTAAGTTTTTCCCATTCCATATCCAGAATTCTATCCATTGTACCAAGTAGCTGTCCCAGTAAAAGGGAAAACAAATAAGTTAAATTTTAGAGAGGATTCTTACTAAGGAATTTGTTGAATTTTATGACTTCTATATTCTTTTTCAACCCAAATTCTATAAACACTTCCTATTGATTAATTGACTCATTATGAACAGATAATGGGGGGGGGAAATTAAACTAGCTCCACAAAAATTGCTACAGTTAAACTTATGTTGGTCAACTTAATAAGTATTTATTGAACTTTGATATTGAATTTTTCAGACTAAGTTGAGAATGTCTTGTTCTGGAGGTTATAGCTAATTTTTTCAGTAATTTTTGCCATGTGAAGGGTAAATATTTAAGGATGACCCACAGAGACAAAGTGTTTTTAGTAATTAAATAATCATAGACCAACTTTAGTATAAATAGTTTTGGTTTGCTAGATGAGTTCCAATTGAGAGTAGGGAACTCTTTTTTTTTTTTTTTTGTATGGATGTTGTTTCCAGAGTCTCTGCCCCAGTTCTGTTTAGAATATTACCTACAAATTTTGTTCCCATCTTTTTCCCTTGTCTTACATAATCAGCTAGTCCTAGAGCTCCTCCTATTGACTAGTGCTATAATAAAACAAATTAGACCTCCAAGATCTATTTGGATGACTAATGATGTTAATTATAGCATACTTTAAGCTCAACATATGTTTTATTGCTTTGTCTAGAATAAAATCCACTTGGCTTGGCTCCAAAGAACTGTGTGAGGTATAGTGTGAGTGATTCCATATGAATTTATTGAGCTTTTAAATATGTATGGCAAAAACAATAATGGAAGTAAAATAATCCCTTACTTCTAGAAGTTTGCCTTTTATTGAACTTAGAGGGCAGGGGCATTATTTACATGGTAGAATATATGCACATTGTTCCTCCTGCAGGAGGAGACCCTTGACCTAAACCTGGAAAGAAGCTAGGAATTCTATGAGGTGAGAAGGGGAGAATATTCCAGGTATAGAAATAGATAATGCCATGAAATGAAGGTGGAATCTTGAATGTTATGTATGAGGGCACGTAGAGTGTGTGAAGAAGAAAGACTGATGAGAGCTGTGTAATGAAGATCTTTTAAATGCCCAGCTTAGGAGTCTGTATTTCATCCTCGAGGTAGCTGAGAACTGCAGCACCTTTCTGAGCAAAGGAATGACATGTTTCTACCTGTGCTTTAGAAGTATCACCTTTTGAGCTTTGTGGAGTATGGATTGAAGAAAGGAGAGACTAGGGGTCAAGGCGACCAAGTAGAAGATGATTCAAGAACCTAGGCTAGAGAAGAATGAAAGCTTGATCTAGTTTGGTGTCTGTGTGAATCAGTGAACAATTTATTAAAAGCCTCCTCTGTGCCAGACTCTGTATTAAGTACTGAGGATACAAAGAGAGGAAAAAGACAGTCAAGGAACTTTCAATTTAATAGGAGAGACAGCACATAAACAAATGTGTTCAAACATACTACATATATAGAATTAATAAGAAATAACAGGGGGAAAGTATTAGAATTAAGACAGATTGGAAAAGGCATTCTGTAGAACAGGGCTTCTTAAACAGTTTTTACTTGTGACTCTCTTTCTCCTAAGAAAATCTCAAGATGACTTCGGATATATAAGTAGAGAGGTGATAATCATAACTTCGCCACCTCCCACATTCAGGTATTGCATCTCATTTAGGGTTGCAGCCCACATCGTAAGAAGCTTTGTTCCTCAGCCTCGCTTCTTAAACTGTGGGTTGTGTCCTCATATGGGGGTGGCAAAATTATGATTTATGTCAGTAAATATTTGATTTGTATGCCTATTTTATATACATATATACCTGGTGCTGCATAAAAATTTCTTAGACATAAAGGTCTTGTGGATGGGAAAAGTTTAAGAAGCCCATTGTAGAAGGTGGGATTTTTTAGTCTGGACTTCAGGGAAACCAAGAGGCAGAAATTAATAGAATCCATGCCTGAGTGTGTGTATGTGTGTGTGTGTTACCCTTCTTTAAATTGGTCCTACACGCAGACAGGTGATTACAGCTTCTTAAAGTCAAGCCTATGGTATTTTGTAACATACATGAAATAAAATATAACTCTATGTTCATCTTCCCTAGCACCTATTGGTGTCGTAGACCAAAAGGAGATCTCTGGCCCTGCTGGTGATGTTTCTGTTTATGGCCCTGGAGTTGTTGGCCAAGGCGTGTTTCAAGATGGAGATGGCAAAAGGGAGGTCAGAAGCCCAACCAAAACTCCACAGTTACAGTTTACTACTGAAGGAAAGGTATGATCAACTAAAAATAATACAGTTTTTAAAATACTTTCTTATGCTGGGAGACAGATCTGTAATATTTGATATATCAGAAGTCTAAGCATTTTGAGTTTACTACATCAATATTTCTGAGATTTCATTACCAAATATGCCAGAAGATTATAGATTTTTGGGTCTATTATGACTCCTGACTCTGTTCAGGTAGCAATGTGTTTTATAGATTCCTGCAAGCTTTAGTAACTAGAATTCTTGATTTATCTTCATATACTTAACTACGTAATTTGAGTCCTCTAGTGACAGGCACTGTGATGGATTTTCCATGTGCATTCAATGTTGAGTAGATTTCAGAATTTCACAAGGCTAGTGCTCATATGTCTTTTTTCATTTTTCCCTCATGAATTAAGGCTGAAAATATGATATTTTGTTGGGCTTTTGCCTCATGTCTAATTTTGTATATATGCTTTTGCGTGTTCTCTGAGAAATGTTGGTATGGAGTTTATTAATTAGTTTAATCTTGAAAGAGGGAAATTTTCACTTAGTACTTATATTTAATAGTTGTATTCTTCAAACTGAAAACTTTAACATATAATTCCTGAAACTTATCCTGTGTTTTATGGATGGCAGATGGATGAACTGAAGAGGCTTAAAAGTAATCATTTACTAAAACTAAAATGTCAGAATAGATTACTTAACTGTACTTTCCTAGTGGAAGAAAATGATTTCATTACATTATAATTTCAAATAATTTGTGATGATCATGGTTTGTAAATCATTTGGTTTTGAAATATCAGTAAACTATGTCAAATAGGGTGCCACTTTGGTATAGTAGGAGTTAGTACCACCTTCAGAGTTATCCAAAGAAGTCAGTCAAGGAAGTTCATGATCAGGTCTCTGAAATGGTCAGTCTCATCTTTTTTTTTTTGGTTTGTTTGTTTTTGTTTTTTTTTTTTGTAGGGATGGATCAATTTGAATTAAATTCTACTTGTTTTGGAGGGTGGGGTTTAGGGGAATGGAAATTTTAGGACCTTTGCAGGTTTGACAGTCCCACCTGTTTGTTCTTCCTGTGCTATTCTAAACCTTGGATTTTCTGCTAATGCTTTGAATCTCTATTGGTACCTACCTGTTGAGAGTAATTAAAGTAAGATTCAGTGATTAATTCACAGTCACAAAAGCTTCTTGTTGCCATCTCTAAAGTAATTTTAAGCAATTAGTGATCTAATTGTTATATGATAAAATAGTCTAGTTAGTCTTAAGCAATAAAAAAAATTGGTTGATTTTACCCAACTTTTGGGAATACTCTCCATTCTGCTAGGTAAAAGTTTTCACTAACTATCCATTTCTTTTTTCTCTCCTCCCTCACCCCCACCCCCCATGCATTTTCCCCCCTTATAAACATGCATTTTATTTTATTTTATCATAAATAGTCCATTTCCATATACCCACCATCACCTCCCATCCACTGTGTTTCACCTCGATCTTCAAACCTATTGCCAATCCCTGAAATGGAAGTGCTTTCCGACATTTCAGAGGAAGACCTCTTTGGGGAGGTGGATCAAATCACATTAGAGAGCTTGGAATTCAATTCTCTAAGTGAAACCTCAGGGCATGGTGATACAGAAGTATCCCCCCATGATTCTATGTTGGATCTTCCCTTATCCCCAGCTAAACACTGCTGTCCTTCTCCAATCCATGGGAAAACTCTTAAAGGTGCTGACTACCAAGATTCTGAGTTTGGTTACTTTTCATTCAATTTCTGCAAATGCTTTCCCACCAACTTCCCTTCACTGCTTGATGAAGATGGGTACCTCACTTTCCCCAGCCTCCCCAAGGTTTGCGTCTCCTTCCTCCCTGCTGACCTGCAGCATTATGTTCCTATCACATCGCCTTCATTTATTCCTTCTTTTCTCCTCATCTTTGGGCTGCTGCTTTCTGCTTTCCAGTCCGTTCCTTTCTCACTCACCTTTTCCCTTCCTCTCGCTCTATCTCTCTGCTACCTGGAGCCTAAGACAACTTCATTAAACACCTCTTATGACAATGACCTGCATGACAAAGCAGAGGAAGAGGAGGTGTGTAGCCCTGTTGTTTAATTGCTTCTACATAGACTGAAATTCATCAAATTGATGAAACCCACTGAATCTTGTTATGCTTCCTGACATCGAATATAAACTTGCTTATAAACTTTCAACTTCTTCAGAAAAGTAGAGCTTCATTATTTTCACAAGTAAATATATTCATGCATGAGAAGTAAATGGTAAGAAATATGGTAAGAAAGCTATAGCCATAGCTACCCAATCTATATAGTAAACCATGTAAAATATAATATGGTTTGACAGTAAATTTGGTAGTACACCCATAGCCAGTCTTAGTAATTAAAAAGCAATAATAACAACAACAGCAGACCCCAACTTTTGCCTGAATGATCTAAATTGGCTCTATTGTTCTGGAAGTGTTGTTCTTTCCTCTTAAATAGTCACAACCAATGAATGCTAGGTCTTTAAAAAAGGAAATTTGGTTTATATGAAGGAACTGTTATATTTATAGATATTTTAGTAGAATTACTTAGTTTTATTCTTCCCTCCCCAACAATTTCCTCCCTCATTGATTTGTGGAGTGTTTTTCTCCCCATCTTACATAAGCTAAAAGTATAGAAGCCACTCATGGGTTTGCTCCCATTGCTGATTGTCATAGAAGCTTTGATTTGCTTGATTTATGTTCTGGACTGGTTTGCCTAAGGCTTCCCCATCCTAACCACCTCTTAGGAGTTCACCATACTGGTGCTAGTTTTTGTGTGAACACCTGCAAGGCTCTTAACTCAAAACTCCTGTGTTCAAGAAATTCATCAAGTTCATTCTCTCCCAGTAGCAGGCACAATATATATATGCACCTGCATTTGTTCTGCTACTATTGAATACTATTAGATATTTATGGCTTCAAGAGTAGTTGTAGCTATAATATTGCTTTCATTCCCACTCCCCTTTCTTTTGTCCATCTCTAATCTTTTAAAAAGTCTGAAATTTATAATACAGTATTGATTTTTCTCTTAAATCTACAAGATGCAATTGTAACCATAATCTTGAAACATTCTAGTCCTTGTATAAATGGACTGTGGTGGATTTTAGATAAGTTTTTACATAAATCATCCATGAAGTTTAAAATTTCATTGTTGCATAGGCCAAGAAGGGGAAATGTTATGTTGTAGTTATTTCCTTAGGAGCATAGGATTTTTTAATAATAGCTTAATGGTATTTTTACATAGTGTGGAATATCTTTGTATTCTTTCTTAGCACTGGGAATCCCCAATATTTACTACTTGATTATTAGTTGATAATTTTTTTAAATTGTCCCTAAATTAACCAATTTCAATAGCCAGAGAATACAGCATAGTGCTTCCTTTTGATAAGTGCTCTTGGTAAATTTAGTGACTTCATTTCATTGTTTACTGTAAGCTAATAGTGTTTAATGGCTATGAAAAACTGGAAACGTTTATTATAGATTTAAAATGCAAATGTGTACAGAATACTATAATTTGGAAATCAGTCTTGTGTACTGTGAAGAAAATGGTACTGTTGAAAGTCATCTGAATGATTAACACAGACATGTTATTGCTTACAGCTAGGTGCAGATAGATCTTAAACTGATTTTTTTGGAGGGAGGATTATTGGGCCTCACTTTTTACATATATAAAAAAACAGTACTACTTTCCTTATAGGAATATTGTGACCACATGACAAACTGCAAATTTCTTGAACTACTCAAAAGATAGTGCTGTCTAAATTCATGATGATCTTTTTATATTTGCCACTAGCCAGATAAGTTGAGATTTATCTCTGCCTGATACTTCTGTATCTGATATATTTTAGTACATTTTGATTGATAATCAAGCAATTTATATATTATCTAGTTTTTACTTTTGAAAATTCAGGCCTCTTAGACTTTACTGTGTGCTCTGCACAATAAATGTTGAATTTTATAATAATTAAGCAAATATTTCCATCCTTAGAGAATGAGGTGATGAAAACATATTGTTCTATTGATGGAAAAACTAGAAAACTTCTCCCCTGTACTTTTATTCCTCTTTTCAGTTTTTTTTATATGTTTGTTTACATGAATTTCTAAATGAATCTCTTGGGAAGCTAGTGAATTTTTCTAATTTGTGACATCATTAAAGTTACTAAGGTTTAAGATATTCTTATTTAATCTTTATAAAGATGTAATTATAGCCTAACATTTTATTTAAAACTGGAAGCTTTTTGAAAAGATAAAAAAAATAAGCAAGTACAAAGTGTTGTTTCTTTTTTTCATATATAGCATTCTGAAATATTTGACAACACACATAGAATATTTATCCTAAGGGAAAAAGGCTAAATCCCAATTTTATTTCAAGTTACATATTCCTTTCAACTAGCTAAGAATTCTTAATTTGGACATTCGAAATTAGGACTGATTGAGAGAGGATTATAGCATAGCAGAAAGAGTGCTGCATTTGAAATCAGAAGACCTGAGTTTGGATCCAGATTCTGCCACTTAGTACCTGCCTGACCTTGACAACTCATCTAAACTAATTTGGGCCTCACTTTCATCATGCATTGAAATTTCCAGTTCTAATGTCCAATGAACTGTGCTGGTTTGCACTCTGTCCAATTTTACTCACTTATGGGAAAGTTATTCCAAATCAAAACACAATTTGGGGGCTAAAAGAGAGAAAGCAAGACAATGGAGCTTCCATCTTGACCATTTTACCCTTGCAAAAGATTACTTCAACAATTTGTACAATCACCATAGGTGAAGGAAGACTAGAGTGGCTTAACATATACAGCTGCTTCTGAGAATGAAACAGTGCAGGCTGGTAAAGTTAGAACTGGGTATTTTAAACTTAAACAGAACTCAGTTGCCCCGATTTAGAAGTCACACTAATACTTCATTTTTTTCCTGGTCATTTGCTATGTGCCCTTTTAGGCGGGGACTGAAGAAGAGGAAACATATTTGGAGGTGGTGGATGCTTTTTGTTTTTCCCCCTTTCTAAAATTAGACATCTGATAGTTGCTGCTTGCCATTATTATTGTTTGGGAGACGCTTGCAGAGTTTATTTGTGAGTTTGGTTTGAGTGGTGGCTTTGGTTTTTGCTCTCATTTATTTTTAAAGTCTCAGATTATCAAACTCTGGCTCATTTCTGGTGCTTATTGATACATTTATATTTAATTTGCCTTCCCCCCCACCCCTGTGTGTGATTTAATTTCACAGAAGAATTCCTTGAGAGTAGAAGGGGAAAATATTTATGTCAGACATAGCAATTTAATGTTGGAGGTTTGTATAATCTAAGAAACCCATTCTGTTTTTATGGCTGCCAGGCTGCAAAAGATGGGAGGTCACTGCAGGCTGGCTGGCAATCCTTTATGAGCACAGTGCATGAAATGCATGGGGAAGTGCAACTTGGAAGTGCATGGTGTCAATCTTGTTCTCTTATATTAGCTTCTAAGAATATATTTTTTTGAAAGTTCTTGAAGTGGCAACTGGGAAAAAATATCAACTAATGAAATTTTGACCAATAAGCCTTTTAAAATAGGATGTGGGTTTGTAAATAAACCTGCTTATCTCTTTACATATTTCTGTATATAGATTTTAAAGATGTTCACTTTCTGTTCCCATGAATACATATATGCTGTCTAAGATATTTGAAAATTCATCGCTTTAATTGGTTGATCTTTGTTCACATCTTTTGTGTAGAAACTTTGCAATTGGGAACATAAATATTCAGACATTCTCTTTTAAGTCATGATAATTTATAAAATTTTATTGATTAAAAAGTAAAGAACTTGTTCATCTTGCAGGGACCTCTGTTGAATTCCCTGTGTCACAGCAGAACTTAAATGTTTCCCTTCAAATTTAAGACAATATGTGATGTATATAAAAGGTTTGCAAATCTTAAGTAATCTGACTAATCTCTTTGGTTGCTTTTTGGCAGCTTTGATAATTGCTAGAAATGTATTTTTGCATAACTTACTAAAATCCTGCAAAATGTAACGCATAACATTGCTTTGAAGAAATCCAAGAAATGTGCCTGATCTCAAGCCACAGTAATTTTTCCATGCCATGCAAAGTGTTAGTTTTTGGTTTTGTTTTTTAGTTTTCTAGTTTTAAAAAATAGTGATATGAGTCCCTAAAACAGCTACTATGCTTGTGCATGAATGTGGGTTAGCTAATTGGGGATATGCATGATGGTTTGCCCCTCTGTATGAGGAAGAGGGACTAAAGACTTGAAAGAAAACTATTTGCTCCTTGAGTTTTGAAATTTAAGAAGAATTCTTAAAGCTAAATTAAAGCATTGTGCTCAATAGTTACTGTTTATTCCCATAAGTAGAATTTGCTGTTTTCAGGGTGAGCAGCTGTCAAATTAGAGCAGCTCAGTTTTTGTTTTCTCTTGTCTGGTATCTTGTGATTATGACAGAATGCTGCTTGTATCCTTTATAACCAGGGTATGTTTGCTTTTAGGCAGATCCCTAACTAAAAATCCCTGAGCAAAGGGAGACTATTCCCTGGCAGCAGCTCTACCTTCATAGTTTTTGTTCTTTAAGGTATCAGAAGCAGTCTTTGGAATTTGCGGACTGCATAAATGCAGTCAACTCTTGGTTATCTTTATATATTTTTTTTTATTTTTGTCTATTTTTAAAACTTGATACCATCCTTCTAGCCAGCTACACTTCTCTTCCCAACCTTCCAGTATATGATTGGAAAATTAAAATTAATCTTTAAAAAAAGTAGAAAGCAAATTATTAGGGTTGGAGCTAGGGAGGAAAAAAAGAGGGGAATCATGATTTATTCCAAGTTAGTCCCTTCCCCCAAAAAAACCTTAATTCTTTTGAGATACTCATCCTCTTTAGCATAAATAATCTAGAGATCATTACAATTTCTTAGAATACAAAGATGGAAAAAAAGGAAAATTAGAACTATCTTAAATATGAATGGGGACAAGAAAATTAGCTGCCTCTTTTTCAAATTTTGACAAATGGTAGTTTATGAACAACAAGATGGCTTTTGAGACTTGGCATTTTTCTTGTTTTTATTTTTTCAATTATATAAATTTGCTTTGTTGTGTTTTTGTTTTTATTTTTCCTACTGGGCTTTTTCTTTTGTTTTTGTCCCTTTGGATTTTTTCCTTTTTTTTTTTTTCTTTTTTCTTTTTTTCACCTTGTACATTGCTAGGACCTGGATAAGACCCAGGACGACATACTGAAACATCAGGCTAGCATTAGTGAACTCAAGCGCCATTTTATGGAATCCACACCTGAACCACGCCCCAATGAGTGGGAAAAGCGGCGTATCACACCTTTGTCCCAACAGACACAAGGGGTATGTCACTAGATACTTATGATCATGTGTTTCATTTGGGCCGTTGACTAAAATTAAAACTTCTGGCCTGCTGTGTTGAAATCTTCATCAGGAAGGTATGGAATGTTTCCCTTTCAATTTTTAAGTTGTTCTAACAATTTATTAAAATACTAAATATATATTAACAATTTATTGTAGTTATAGACCCTATTCTTAGAATGTGAGAAGAGATGGACCCATACTTTTTTTAAAGTTCAATTGCAGTTTGGTTTATCCAAAATCATTGAAATATAAATTCAAGACCACAAGATACTGCAGTGAGTATTGATGGTTTAAGTTTGAGCTTGGTTACAGTGAGAAATTTAATAGTTAAAAATAATAAATAAAAAATTTCCATTTTAAAAATATTCCTGTGAATATCTCTCAAACTAACAGAAATAATGAAATACATACAACTCTGTATCTGTCTATATTTTGAAGTGAGGACTTAGTGGTTCCAAAATAATTTCTACCAAGATTATCTTAACATGCTTTTCCCTATCCTTTTGTCCTCATTAACAAAATGAGAATTTTTTTAAAAGGATATTCTCTTCATTTTGTTTCAATAATATATAACCCTGTTGAATACAAAGACTATTTCATTTTTATCCTTGTATCATAGCAACTATATTAGTGTGCAATGTAAGTGCTAGCCAGACAACTATTGTCACTCACAAATGACCTTCATGGGCATAGATATTACACTTGGGAAGGCAATAATTTATTAGGCCATTTGTTCCGATATTTCTTCTGTTGTTTTTTCTAATATAATATCTCCCCCAAATTCAGATTCTTTAGTGAATTAGTTGCAATATGTGATGATTCAGATTACAATTTACAAAATCATAATCTATTATGGTCCAGGTATAAAAATGTCATTTTTGTTCCATTTCCATATCTTAAAAAACCAAAAAGTTTATGAACTATGCAATAGAAGCTTTATGAGGGGTTAATAGAAAATTTTATTTAATTCAGATGTCAGTTAATAAAAACAGTTGAACAATAATACTTCATTTTTATAGCTGAAATTTTTGAGATGCTAATTAAGTTTTAAGGTATATAGGTGGCTGTGTAGAATAATTGTCTATGACTATTACATTTTTCCTTTCAGGTGCTCTAAAGTTGTTGATAAAATAAATTCATTGTTTTTACAGCAAGATAGATATCACTTGGAATGGATAAATGTATGATGTGATGGTATGCTTGTGTACCAAATTAAGAAGTAGAAGATGCCTCAGACACCCATTGTTTCATCTCCCTGAAATGTTTGTTCTACTGATCCACACAATTGTTTTATGTCTTTGTTGCTATGGGTATTTTGTATTTGTGTTGTGTGTTAATTATGTTCACTGTTTAAAATAATAGATAAAAGACCACCTTTTCAAAATGGATATTTTGCCTGTGAAGGAGAAACAACAGATCCCAGCAGCCCTGATTGTTGAAGAAAAAGCTCAGGAGACAGACAAGGTGTTCACCTTGCATCCTTGTATCTACCTTTGCTTTTTTCCCCCTTTTTCTTTTTCTGAGCTATTGGAGGCTCTTTTCCTCTTCTGTGAACTTTTTTTTAAACCACCTTGGCATAGGATTGGTTTTTTATTATTTTTATAAATTTTTTGTACAACATTGTATTTTGATAGGTACTGTATCAAAATATGTCATTTTAGTAATAGTGCTCCTTGGGAATATGATTTTTTTAGATTATGATATGTATCAATTGCATAAATGACCATCAATCAACATGGCATCCAAGGCAATTACTGGATTTCAGTGAAGTTGCTGGTCCTTGGAAAAAGCATGACTTCTAATGAAAATGCCTGGTGTTTGTATAGCAGTTTCAAGCACTGCATTGAAATTGTCAGAGTGTCAGTTGTGGATGCCAAGAGTGTGACTATGTTCAATTAGAACTATACTATGGTGAATTTTTGTTAAGCTAGTAAAAGATAGTGAATACTATGGTAGCCCATCAGACACATGAGCAGCCCAATTACGGTGCTTCTACTTTTCTATTTTAGAATTTTCTCTCTTCTTATTTCTCTTGTGCTTTTTGTGTGTCTTATGTATTTCAGAGCAAATGTTTACCTTGTTTGAGAGCACCTAGTGTCAGTTCATGTGTTTTTTGAATTTGCCATGTGTAGAGCACCCAGTGGGAGAATGCAAAAGAAACAGCATGATCTTGCTCTTAGGGAATTTACTTTATTTGAAGGAACACTTGATATTACTCAGTTCCCCTTTGCCAAGGAGAAACTTCAATTTAGAAAAAGGGAGTATTTCGTAGAAAAGCATTTTCTCTAAGACTGATGAGCTTTCTTGGTTAGAACATTGCTAATGAGCTCATAGCTCTAGATTTAATTCTCATGAGTTCTATACCCTTCAATAAACTAGTTAGTGGTTCCTCCACCAGAGAATGAATTCATACCTCAGGGCAGGCATTAACATAACTCCATTGAAAAGAGCTCAGAACACATGAGACACTAGCTTATGGCCTGTCAGCAACTCTGAGTAAGTCACTTTCCTAGATAGTTCCTTTTCTATAAAATTAAGGATTCTATGAATAATATGTCTTTAATTCCACAGTTCTCAAATTCTCTCAGTCCAACTTAATCTTTATATACAAAGAGGGTTAGTCAAATTTTGATGAGATCAAAAGATTTTCATAGTAGCATCCTTATAAGGATGACATTATAATCAAATGAAATGGTAAAAAAAAAAAGGAATAACAGATTTTTTTGCCTCTTTTAGATAGGGGTAAGTTAATTTTTCAGTATTCCATCTAAAAGTCTTATCTTTTTCTCTTTTACCACATAAAATATGGAGTTAAGACATAGATATTTAAAACCCTTCATCCTTATTCTCTACAAATACAGAAATTAAATCTTTTTCATTTTTTCAGTTTTTTTCTATTAAGTAGACAGAATTTTTTTTCACTATTGTTGTATGGTTTTTAATCTGAAACCTACCCATTCTTATACATTTAAAAGCTTGATCAGTACTCTTCAGGATGTAGGGATGTAGGAGAAAGAGCATTAGAAATGTAATTTAGAGAACTAAGATCTCTGCCATTAGCTCTGGGTTCTTAGGAAAATATCCTGACAATTTTTGAACTTCACTTTGCCTATCTCTAAAAATAGGATAGATATGATAATTTACAATATTCACCTTAGAATTGTATTGCAAAGAAAGCATGCTGCAAATTATACAGTGCTAGACAGATGTAGGGTTTTATTATTTATTAAAGGTATTTCTCATTTTCTTCTTCCCCCCTTGTTGGGTTTTATTATCTATCTGCAAAGCTAATACAGTGGCTGCTGTATGGTTCAGTGGAAAAAGTGTTGTCCCTGGAGTCTGAAGACTTGGATTCAAATCATACCTGTAATATTTAACTGCCTTTGTAACCTGGAGCAAGCCACTTAATGACTTTAGGCATTAAGCCCAAGCATTTGAAATGTGATCAATCTATGTGTCATTTCTTTTTCAGGGGCACATAATTTTTTACAAACAGTTTCCTTGCATAGTGGGCCATGTTTTCTGATATTCTGGGGATGTTTTCCATTTGGGTTCCCAGAAGTTCTTTCAAATATTAATTTACTCAAATTTACTGAATGCCTACTGAGAGTGAATATGGAATGTTTGGGGACCAGAGAGGAATGTAGCCTGAGGTAATGTTCAAATTGGGACCTAATGGACTTGATCCAAGCGCTCTCAAGCAGGGGAATAACATGTTGAGGCCCAAAGAAACCTTTCAAAATAAGAACTTCTTTCTTCCTATTTTATACTGTTCTTTTTATTTCCTGTCTTGTGTAACCTTTCTTTTCATAGGTCACTGTTGTCTGTATCCTCTCTTTCATTGTTAATTCTTTGCTTTCCCTTTTCTGACTGTCTAGAGCCTAGAAGAGGAGATAACATCAATTTTATTTAGTAAAGAGGGCTTTTCTGCTAGCATGAAAGCCACCTTCACATCAACCAGCATTCGGACAGCAGAGGGCTCTGTTATGAATTATAGTGTACCTTCTGAAATGCTTTCTTCCTCGCCCTTCTCACAGTTGCTTGAGGTGCATTTTGCTTTTTTTCCTCCCTCTCCTGTTCTTTAAAGCCACTTGCGAAGCAATAAGATTTTTGAAGATTCACTAGCTGGGGAAGAGGGTTGCAAGTTTTTATTAAAGGAATATATTATTGCTAGGAAAACAGTATTAATAACTATAATACATGAGAAAAAAGTAGGTAGAGGATTGGACATTTGGGTCTAGTGTATGGTTCTCTTCCCCTTGACAGGTGTTTGGGAAAACAAAGCATTCAATGGTAGTATTCCCTTTACCTTTATCATGGCAGCATCTCTTCCTCTTAAAATAAATTTCCTTGTCTTGAGAAATGAAACTGTGGTCCCCACCCTACTAAGTGAACAAGTTACCTTTTCATAGATTTTTAAAAGACTGAAAACTCTTCAGGAAAAAAATTTCCAAAATAAAAGTTTGCCTTTTATATATCATATTTTAGTGATTACAATAGTGAAATAATTCAAGTTTATTTTTTTCTAAAGCACCTATTAGGTACCTTGATTACTACCCACTTAGGGCTAATTGTAATTAAAGATTATTTGTCTTTAAGGCTATTGGGGAGTGCATCTGAAATACTAAAAGGTGTTTCATTTTAATTTAGGTAGGTACCTGCATTAGAACATTATTGTTCAGCCTAAACCTTCTAGGGGTCCTTATTGTTCTTCTTCACTGAAGCCTATATGAATTGATAATCGGATATGGAATTTAGCACAACTGCCCCCCTTTCAAGTATTCGTGGATTTAGCTAAAGCCAAATCAGTATATAAGCCATTTCTTCAAATAATATAGCATTTCTTTTAGTTCAGGATTCTTTAGGTCAGAGAAAATACAACATGATTATTTCTAGAATATTTTAGGGAAATTGCAAAGCTAATACTCTTCACAGATCACCAGGCTTTGGTAGGATTTAGTGTTGTTGCTTCAACTTAAGATGTTAGAAGTGATGGGATGTTCCTTTAGGATTGAAAGAAGCTTTGCCTGGTTTTGTTTTATTTGTTTTTTTGATGGGTGGGGGTGGTCAGTGAATTAGGTTAGGCTTCTAGTGCTTATATGGATTGTACTTTTCGTGATAAGAGCAAAGGGTTTCTGAAGGTATTGTTTCTGTTCTGCCTTTGTTGTCATATTTGTTTTGGTAGGTGTTGAGGTGAAACATTATTGATCTTGTGTCCTCCGTTGCTTTTTGTTCCACAGAAACGTGCTCCCACAGCAGAAGGGCCTTGTTCTGGAGCCAACGATGCTGTTAAGGTTCTCCCATTTTTCCATATTAATTTCCATTGCCTGCCATGTCTGATCACCCTCACATTTTCGCACTCTTCCCTTTCAGTCAGCCCATCACAATCATCCTTGTTTTTCTTCATGACATGAACCTGCCGTCAGTTGATTTTTGTTTTCATCTCTTTTTTTGTTTATTCATATATTTTGTGTTTTTCCTCATCCATTTTTTTTGTACAGAGTTCACATGAGACTCTGAATGTAGTGGAGGTGAAGAAGCAGGCAGAAGTTGGGAAAGAAGAGAGAGTAATCACAGAAGACGTGAATGGTAGAGACAAAGTACCATCTGGGAGTGATCCTGGGGAGACTCGTAAGGTGGAGCCTCTGTCACACAAGGACTCCCCCTCCCTGTCTTCGGAGAACAGCAGCAGCAGCAGCAGTGAAAGTGAGGAAGAAGATGTGGGAGAATACCGACCTCACCACAGGGTGACCGAGGGTACCATCCGGGAAGAGCAGGAGGAAAACGAGGAAGAGGTGGAGGAGGATAAGGAAGAGCGAGCATCAAAGGTAGTACAGTGTGTGGAAGCAGTGCCAGAAGCCAGCTCAATAAAGCAAATCACAGTAGAATCAGTGGTCCAGGAAAATATAGTTTCCCAAAAGATCTCTGGAGAGAAGAGTTTAAAAGAAGGAGATAAGCAAGACATAAGAGAAGAAACTGAGGAAGAACAGCATAAAGTAAACGGAGAGGTGTCCCATGTTGACATTGATGTTTTGCCAGAAATAATTTGTTGTTTAGAGGTAAATGGGAGTGCCAAATGGGAGATAAATTATAGAGCTATTTACCAAGTCGAAAACATCTACCTTTCTTCTTCCTCCTGTCCTCCCAGTTCTTATTCAGGGATTTCAGCAAGATTCAAATCCTTCTCTATATATATTGGAAGGGAGAAACCACTGATGAGCAGGGAATTTCTACCAGCTTAATTCATGGTTTCTAGCTTCTTTGCTGCAACTGGATCATCTGGTAGAGCAAACTTTGCAACAGCCATCATATCATGCCCTTTATTTTTTTTCTCTTCTTCTTTCACATTTAAATTTTTCTTTGCATGTTCTAAATATTTCCAAATATGTTTTGTCTTTAGTCTCTGCCAATTCTTGACACTAAATGTCCCCTTTTTGTTGGTTCTACAAAAAATTACTCTTTGTTTGAATGTGGAGAAATGTGGTCCAAAGAGTGAGTGGTTGTTTTTCTGCTCTAGATGGGTTTGGCCTTTATAAGTAAACCTCCTCATAGTCTTCAGCTCAATGTCAGATCTGTCTCTTTCGTCTCCCAGATAACTACAGCATTATCAGTTGAGTGGAGCCAATGAGAGATTATTCAAGTGAAATAATGTTAAGGATGGCAGCAGGTCCTATTACTACAATACTCTGGTAATATCTCCTGGTGGTTTCAAAGCATTGTTTTTGGGATGTCATTATGGTGTTCGCGTTTTTAAGGTTCTGTGGATTGTGTGGTTTAAGAACCTCCTTCCAGCCCTGAGAGCAACCAGAGAGCCTGTTAAATCAGAGAATCCCTCCTCACCCTTAATTCTGTTATACAGTCAATTCTGGATTATTTGCAGCAAGATTAAATGTTTTATGCATAATCCACAGCAGCTCTGTCTTTGTCTTTTATCCCCCATTATCATCAATTTCTTGGACTTCTAGTCATCCTGCTTTTGGTTGGTCCAAATTGTTTTGTGGTTAGAGGGGAATATTGATTACACAGGCTGTCCATCTTTACATCCAGAGTTGAGTTAACAAGATGCTTAGATTTTTTCTTAAATATTTATAAATATAACATCCTTTTGTTAGGGGATATAATCCTTAATTCTTAATGAGGATTTGTGTGCTATTTACATTTTTTTAGGCTATGCTCTATCTCATGAACATGCATTTTGAGAGCCTACGATTTTATTTTGTGACATCATTATTATTATTGTTTGATTTCAATATGTAGTTGTTAACATTTAAACAAACACAGATAGGTCTTTCTGAATGTGATTTCCAAGAATTAATAGTGCTGCTGTTTTAATTTATTTTCAAGGACATATGGGCACTGCAGATCCAGAACTGATTCCAACACATGTTTATCAGGCTTAAATTATGCCAAACTCATGGGACCATTTTAAAGTGCTTTGGGGAAGAATTCTAGCTACACCTAATGCCAAATGGATATAGTAGCTTTCTTCTGATCCCAGATGTTGTGATGTTGAGAAAACATAGCTTTTTTTTCCCTTTAAACAAAGGACTCTGATTAATTCTCAAGAAAGCAACATTTTCCTCACTGTTCCCTTTGTATATGGGAATAAGAAGAATATGGGGAGAGAGCAAACACAAATCCACCTGAGCCTCTACACCATCTGTCTGTGAATGCACCTTTATGCAAACTGTGATACAAGCAGTGAAATCTTGGTCGTCTGCTGTATTGACTTCTAAAATGTGGTCAACTTAGAACCATGACGAACTATTGTGGATTTCATTCTCCATAGGTTCTTGCATTCTGTTATTACTTGATTATACCTGAGGGGTGAATCAAGGTGTGGTAGATTTTACATCATCCTGAGTGAGAAAATGTGTTCTCAGTATAGTAGATTAGATGAGAAATGTCAAACCACTTATTTGTTTTTTTCCTCTCCCTTATTTCTATTTTGTTTCTTGCTGTATTGGGAAAAATGATTTGCTTAAATGCTCTCCCTGCTGATTTCTTTTTTCTCTTGTGTGTGTGAATGCATGTGTGTATTTCTTACTATTATTTTGGTGACTCCACTAAATAGCTTTACTTAATTACTTTAGAATTTATTATTTCTTTCCTTTTCTACTTCAGCCGCCAGTGGTAAAAACAGAGATGGTAACTATTTCTGATGCTTCACAAAGAACAGAAATATCTACCAAGGAAGTCCCAATTGTCCAGACAGAGACCAAAACTATCACTTATGAATCTCCACAGGTAAAAAAACAATAAAATTTGGGGGACATGCAGGAAAGGGATAATATTTTAATTTTGTATACTTTATTTTGTCTTATCTTTCTCTGTTTTTTTCTGATAGTTTATATGTCCCTGAGGTTGAGGGTATCTTTTAGTACCTTCCTTTGACAAGGCATCTAGGTGTGACTTGTCATTGGTGCCTGACTCAATAGAAATGCATACAGATGCAATTTGTGAGCCAATTCTGACTTGGGAAACCACAAATTTAATATTTCATTTTAACTTAATGTTTTATTTTATTTTTATTTTTAAACATTTCCCAATTACATCTGGTGCTAGAGTATAGAAGACTTTCTGTTTTTGTTTTTCATTGGTTTTTGTTTTTTTTTTCCTACTGAGGCAATTGGGGTTAAGTGACTTGCCCAGGGTCACACAGCTAGGAAGTATTAAGTGTCTGAGGGCAGGTTTGAACTCAGGTCCTCCTGACTTCAGGGCTGGTGCTCTATCCATGATACCACATAACTGCCCCAGAAGACTTTCTGTAATATGAAACATTACCATGTACATATATAGTTCGCAAAATATGTGTTTTTAAACTTTAGGTTTTTCTTTGGACAGTATTCATGAAAATATCAGAAATTAGTGTAAACATGGCCTACCTCCAGAGGTACCAAATTTACAAGAAGCATTCAGTATTTCAGAATAGCCCTATTTGAAGCATATAAAACAACTGTTTAATCCTCTAAGAAGTCTTAAATTTCTGAGACAGGAGTTAATTATTGTGTATGATCAGTTATATCCTTGTGCGTTGTTTGGTGTATATGGTGTCTTAAATATATTAATTTTCAAAATGCCATTCTAAGCATATATTTGATATTAATTACACACAAAAGCAGCCAAGTTTTTAGGAGTTATTTTTGTTTGGGTAGAGGGAGAGGGGAGAATAATACAAAGTTTGTTTTCCTAAGAGCCATCATGAAAAGAATTTGTTTTGACACAATGTGTTTCTCCATTCTACCTACTTCATTCATAAAGGATTTTAGCCCTTTCAGCCTGCTTTTACTCTTTTCCCTGGTATTGATTGTTTTTATGAATGTCTGAGAATTAAAGTCAAATTAATTGAATTTAATAAAGTGAAGCTTATTAAGTCTGATGAATCATCAGACTCAGGGTGGTTTTCCTTCTCTTGTCATTGCTAATGTCTTCTTGCCGAAAGTGGGTATCCCTCCCACCTTCATATCTTCTATTTCTCCTTATTATGTATGGCAGAGGTCTGTAAAGTGAGATTTATGGACTCCCAAGGAAGAGTCCCCAAGACCCTTCAAAGTGCTTAATGAGATCAAACTACTAGCATTGAGATGTGATTTGCTTATTAAAACTCTCCCCTTTTCCAACTATATATCTGTATAAGACTAGATTTTCTTTATATTCATTGCCTACAATATGTCATAACATTTAATATAAAATCAATTATTTTCTAATAAATTAATTTCCAATAAATTAAAAGAGATTTATGTAAAACAGTGATCATCCACTTTATTTTGGAAAATATTGTTTATAAAAATATAAATCATGTCATATTTTTGTTATTCTTAAATGTGTATAAATATTTTACAAATTTATTAGTTTATATTTCTAATATGATGACTATTAGTAGACAAGTTACTCAAAGCTTTTTGGGATCCTAAATAGTTTTTGGGAGTATAGAGGACTCCTGAGATTAATGGTCAAGAATCATTATTATATGGTGTTGACAGCTAGCTTGTATGCCAAATTGCTACTTAAGTGAAAATTACCTTAGTATTAACTATATAGATTTAGAGATAATGATGCAGGTACAAAATACAAAATAGACTATAACTAAGAGTCAAGTCTGATAGGATTTGGAGAGTTTGTTTGTTTTAGGTTATTTTTCTAGATTACCTCTCACTTGAGATCAACCCATTGCCATATTTCTCTATTTAAGAGGTCTGTTTTCTTTTAAAGTTTCATCAAATGCAAGTACTCTCTTTATTTTCTCCTGGTCATATAATAATCTTTTAATTTGATTTCTGAAGTTTCTTTCCATCAATTCAATTGAGATGTTTTTCTGGGCCTTAAGTAGTCTTGAGTCTTTCAGCTACAGAACTACATCTGTATCCTTGGATCATATGGCTACCTATGAAACTGGAAGGGACCTCAGTTGTCACCCCCTCATTTTATAAATAGGCAGAAATGAGACTAAGAATAATTGGTTTCCTCAGTCCTTCAAAACTATCTTACTTTTTTGATTCCTTTACCTCTAGGTTTTTTAATTGATCAGCTTCCACTTTTCCCTTTTCTTCATTTCCTATAGTTTTATTTAATAAAACTGGCTTCTACCATATCTTTGTCCTATAGTCCAATCACCAGTTTTCTGGCCAATGTTTTACCCAACACAAATGTGCACGCAAATGCATTTATTTCCATAGGCTCCCTATATTTGCAACAAAAAGATATTCAGAGCTGTTTGTTCAGTGGGGAGGGTTCTTTTCCTTGAGTAATATTCAAAGTTAAATTTTATTTTTTATTTTTTCCCAAAACTCTCTAAAGATTGATGGTGGTGCTGGTGGTGATGTTGGCACATTATTGACTGCACAAACCATCACTTCTGAATCTGTGTCTACAACGACAACTACACACATCACCAAGGTAAAGCAATTAAAATGAATCTTAAAAGATAGTCCTTTCATAATAATTTTTTGTGCTTTACTTCCTCTTTCTACTCTTCCACTACACAACATCAAAGAGATAATACTAAGATTATCTCATTTCTATCACCTAAGAATTAAGATTTTGAAATCAAATGCATCAATATCACAGAGAGCCATCTTGAAAGGGTGAGAGAAAGAAGTGTTAAAAAGTATATTTGTTTATAATGTAGATTAAAATGTGGCACCATAGACTTTTTAAGTACATCTTAGTCTCCTGAAGCATTTTAAGGAGAGCAGTGATTTAAAATATTACTATAAACAAATGTTTTAAATAATGTGTATTTGATCATGTCATTTTTATTTAACTACCACTTTGTTCATCTGGTAAAACCATGTACTATAAAGATTTCTTCCTAGTGTTATTTTCCAACCCGTTTTTTTATGTTTTTTTTTCTGTATCAGTGATGGTAGTGTTTTTTTAAGATTATAAAATATTCTTGGGCATTTTTTGTACCTAAGGCACATTTGCCAGGACTCTCATTTTAAAAAAGAACCCTCTTTCAAATTTTATGTTATCCCATATAATGATGATTTTTTCACAGGAGACCTTTCAAAATACTACCTCTTGTGGTTTCACAAATCTGACTCAGAGTTTAAAGACACTTAAATATTTGTTTGCCTTTGAAAGGACTATGTGACAAGGAGCTTTCTTACCTGTAATAATGTATCACACACTATTTTGAAGTAAGTAGATTAACAAAATTTCTGGAGACTAGTCCCTGACATATTCTGTGAACTTAAGAAGACCCTGGATACTTGTGAATGTCTTCTCTCCTCTCCTTTCCCCTTCACCTCATATCCATCCATATATTAATGCACATCCTCTAAAAGGTGAGTTGGATTAAAAACCAAAGTGACTAATTTGCTCAATTCCCAACCCAGTGCAACCCAATGCAGTCCTTTTTTTTTTTAAACCAAATCTCAAACCAAGCCAAAGTTTTCAGACAAAGCAACAACAAAACTAGCACCCTAATTTATATGTTTATTCTAATTTCATCCAATTCTGAGCAAGTCCTTTTTAAAACCCACTTCACTTTGCAACTTATTCCATCTTTGGGGTGCAACAGTGTTTTCTAATAACTTCAAACATAATTCACCATTAGCATTCTCCCAGTAGGAGAGATTAATTTGCCATTAATACTATACTAGATCCCATTTTCATATATTTGATTAAATAGAATTATATTTTAATGATGTTATTCTACTTTATTTTCCTTTATAACCGTTATGTAGACAGTAAAAGGCGGAGTGTCTGAAACAAGAATTGAGAAACGAATTGTCATCACAGGAGATGCTGATATTGATCATGATCAGGTAAGTCTCGTAGGTTTGTAGAAGTTGTATTTTTCATGTGTATTCATATAGATTTGCTTGTATTACATTTTTCAAATAATCAATTTTCAGAAAATCTTTGACTCAAAAATTCTCAGCAATAATACCCATATTTCATCAAGGATTTGTTGTGCTTACCATAGTGCCTAGCATGTAGTATGAAATAATGGCTTATTGATTGATTGATTAATGATCACTGATATCACTTCCTTCCCCTCAACAGTTATACTACTTTTTACTTCTTATAATCGGAGACTGATAAAAAATAAATCCCTGCCAGAAGCCTGTTCTATAAAGCAAACATTTATCAAACCCTATCAATATAAAACTAACAATAAACTCATATAAAAGAAAACCAAACCAAAATGACTTTGAAAAATGAAGCAGACTATAGAAACATATTTTAGGTGTATATAGCCTGACTTCTGTTAAGCCACGGATTATTAACTTGTATCATGGAAACCCACCCCTCTTTCTCAGTCTGGTGAGTCCTATGGATTCCCCTCAGAACAGTGTTTAAAAAGCAGGGAGTAAAATACATAGGGTTATGAAGGAAAAAATTATAGTGAAATGTAGTTAGTGGGAAAAAAAAGAAAGAAAAGAAAACAAAGTCATAGACCCTAGTTCAACAATCCCATAGTAAGGTCTTTCCTAATTTTTCCTTAAACCAAAGGTGCACAGACCAATGCTTAGTCTCACATTATACTTAATCAGGCTACTTAGAATTTCAGCTTTGTATAAAATTAGTGTTTAGCACTGAATAAGCACAGCATAGAGTATGTTATTTTTTCCTCTGTTACTTTTGAAGCAGAATAATCTAGAGTATGTTTTTGGTTACTTCATATTACTGTATTTATTTTTCTTTTAAATGAATACTGTTGACTGAAAATCCCCATTAAATTCTGGTCCATTATTTTGATGGGAAAGTATTACTGGATTTTGCAGTAGGTTGGGAAAGTGAATTCATTGTTTGTTGAACAATGATTTATGTATCAAAAACGATGAAAGTCACCAGTACTACAAGAATTAATGGTAACCTGTTCATGATAGTAACTAAAAATTGATATGAATGAGTGAAATTAGATTAGCTACTAGTGTGTTACTTAGCCATAACTATTTAAAAATTTTGTTTTTAAAAGTATTTTGTCCTTTTTAAAAATTGTGCATTTCCCATCATCAGACATACCACTTTTGTATTTTATCTTTGTTAGTTTAGAAGGAAAAGTGGAAATGTAGTCAACAAAAAAGAAAGAAAAAGAAAAGAAAGAGAAAAGAAAACAGACTCATAGACCTCACTGCAGCAACCCCTGAAATTGAGCCTGGGAAAATCATGAATGAATTTCTAGTTTAACTTGTAGCCACTTGAATGGCTACAAGTGATGTGAATATTGGATGTGTTGTGTTTTTAACTTGCTACATTTAGCTTTCTGTCTTGGAAAGTGAAGGAAGAGACAGAAAAAATTCGAAACTCAAAATCTTATAAAAATGAATGCTGAAAACTATATGTGTAATTGGAAAAAAATTAATACTTTTAAGTAAAAAAATTGCTACATTCAGAGATGCTGAGCTCCTTTTTTTAAAGCAAAATAAAGTAAATATATTACTTTGCAGTAATTATTGTTACTTTACAGTAATACAGCTTTATGTATCAGTGATGCTAGTGGGTTTTTTTTAAGTTTATAAAATATTCTTGGGCATTTTTGTCCCTAAGGCACATTTGCCAGGACTCTCATTTTAAAGAAGAACCCTCTTTCAAATTTCATGTTATCCCATATGATCAGCTAAGCAGCTTTAAATGAATAGAATCTGACTTCAGAGTTAGGGGATTTTAGTATTTTTAGTATTAAAAGAAGACTTAAAGTTTATGAAAGCATATATTTGTAATGATGGCTAGGCATGTGTATATGTATAATATATAAGATAATGCACAGACCATCAACAACAAATACATGTGTGTCAATTTTGATCAGAACACCATGTTTAGCAATTAGGATTAAGTACAGAATTCAAATAAAACATAAACTGTTGCCCTCGTTAACTTTTTAGAGGGGGTAGGACACAAACCTAGAGAACTATAATGCATAATGTCACACATGCATTGTGTATTATAGCTAACAGCTCTTCTAGGCCTTAAATGCACAGGATGTAAGGCCTGAAAGAGCTGTTAGTTTTCACTTTGTCTAATTCATATACAAAAGGAATCCCTGCTATAGCATATCCAAGAAATGATTGTCCAGCTTCTCTGCTCTAAGATCTTCAAAGAGGGAGGAAACCAAAATTCCTCTAGGTAACCTTTCCCACTTTTTGATAGCTCTAATTATTGACAAGTTTTTCCTAACATTGAACCTAACTTGTCCTTTCAACTTTTCTGACTGCCCCTGGTTCTACCCTTTAAGACCAATTAAACAAGCCTCATTCATTTTCCCATATGATAGCCCTTCAATACTTGAAGACAACTATGATATAATATCTTTTCTGAAGCTTCTTTTATTCTTATATAATATGAATTAAATACCTTTTACCATTCTTGCCAATTTTCTCTGTACCTGATTACACCAAATCAGTGCCCTTCATAAACCATGGCACCAAGAAATGAGTATGATACTGTAGATGATGTGTAATAAGGTCAGAGTACAATGGCATTAATACCTCTATTCCTGGAAGTTGTGTCCTATTGAATATAGTCCAGAATTGCCTTAACTTTTTTGGCAACCATATCCCAGTGCTAATTCATATTGAACTGAGAGTCCATTAAAACCTTGAGATCATTCAACTTTAGTGTATTAAATATTTTTAAAACACCTGCCATGTTTAAGGCACTACACAGAATTCATATTAAACACAAATTGTATCCTTTGTTTAAAGAAGGAAGCAAAGTGCCTGGAATATAGTAAACCCTTAATTAATGTTTATTGACAGGGCAGCTAGATGACACAATGGATAGAGCACTGACCTTCCTATCAGGAACTTTGTCTGAGTTCATATCCAGCAAGTCAACTTAACCTCTTTGGCCTCCAAAAAATGTTGGTTGGTTGATATTTATCAGTAAAACCAAAACAAAGCTAAAAGTAAAAAGAATAATGTTTTGATAATAGACTTTAGAGTTGGAAAAGACTCCAAAGTCCATTTAATCCAATTCAGATTACTAAAGTTTAAAGACTTGAAGCAACTTGCCAGGATGTTGTAGGTAGTAAGGAGTGCATCTATCTACCCATGCCATGTGAATTCATATTTACCTAAATTCTGATGAAGGATGCACATTTGTATCTTTATAGAGAGAATGTTGGGGGAGTGCAAAGATGGCCATCTCCCACTTTCAAAGATCAGCCTTATCTGATCCAGGAGTTCTTCACTGGCTCCTTTTGCAGAGATTTGAGTCACTGAGAAGCCAGCTGAGGAAACAGGAGATCTAATCAGGAAGGAAGATTACTAGGAATGTTTTGGAGGAGCCACAGAGTATCTGGAAGTTGAGTGATGGTCCACATTATCAGCTGCTATGAGATCAAGGAGAATGAGGTCAAGTTAGGGCCTGAGCCAGTTTCCTTAAAGTGGAGGGGATGAAAAGCAAATTCCATGTGGTTGGGTTGGGGAGTGGGAAGAAGCAGCATTGAGCATAGACAGATTTTTAAAGCTAAAGTAGCATTTCTTTACATTTTGTCAGGGTGTCCTTAAGAAACAAATTATATAACTTATCAGTTCAGGTTAGCTTGAGTGAGGGTCCTCAACTTCTGGGTTTCATATGAGTGGGCCAGATTGCTCTTTATTTTTGCCAGCCCTATAGGTCAGTTCTGAGACTGCTTTTGCAGTAAGGCTGGGAAGGAATTATTCCCAGAGATTTCTTTTCTTCCCCAGAAGTTGATTTCTCTCCAACCCTTTCCTTTTACCCCTGCAACCAAACTCCTTAGATCTTTTACATAGCTTCTTTCCCACAGGAATTTTAACTCAGACATGATTTCAGCTGTATTCTTTTTTTGCCTTTTTTGGTATTGACATGAAAGTTCTTGTCTAGAATCAGTATTTTGCAACACATCTTAGCAAAAACAGAATATGCAGAAATCTAAAATGTAGGTATTAAATAGCATATGAGAATAACTTTATTATTTGGAATTTGCTTTAATGAAATATTGGCATTAATTAGGGATATTGCTACTAGCATATAATGACACAGATCTCATTGTGGAAGTGGAAAGAAATACACAGGTGAGGAGAACTTAAGATATCCTAGATGCTCAGGACCTCTATTAGTCATTTAGTCCAACTCCTTTTGTTGTTGTTCAGGCTTTTTTTTCCATTCATATCCCACTCTTTGTAACCTCATTTGGGGTTTTCTTGGCAGAGATGCTGAAGTAGTTTGCCCTTTTCTTCTCTAGCTCATTTTGTAGATAAGAAAACTGAGGCAAAACCGAGTTAAGTGAATTGGCCAGGATCACACAGCTAAAAGTGCCTGAACCAAATTTGAACTTATGAAGTTGAGTCTTCCCGACTCCAAGCCCAGAACTCTACTGCAATACCTAGCTTCTATCTAACCCCCTTTGATAGACAAATTCATTCTAGAAAGCAGTCATACAACCTTTGCTGGCAGAGACAATTTTACTGAGAATGGCAACCCCTTTTCTTTTTTGGACAGCTTTAAATTACTTTTTTTTAAAAGTCCTTTCTTAAAGTGAGCCAAAATCTTTATGCCTATAACTTCTACTCACTAGCCTCCTCTCTTGTTTTTTTTTAAGTCTTAAGCCCTACTGACTTAATTTTTATTTTAATTATAATGTAGAATAGGCTTTTTAAGGAAATTTAATTTCATGTTCTGTTGTGCTTGTCCGTTTTTGAAGGCCATAATTAAATGACCAAACTGTTGAGAATTAAATGAGGATAATAGTTTTCCTTTCATTGCTGATGTTGGGAAGATCAAGTAGTATCTCAAATAATCTCACAAACCTTTTTCCCAGATTTTTCTAAAGCCTAAGGGGACATCATTAGTGAACAAATACAATCTATATTTGTTTTGTGATATATAATAAAGAAGCAGATTCTGCATTCATTTAGTATTGTTATTGTTAAGTCTTTTCAGTCCTTTCTGACTGTTTGTGATCCCTATTAAGGTTTTCTTGATAAAGATATTAGAATAGTTTGCCATTTCCTTTTCCAGCTTATTTTTATGGATAAATAATGGAGGCAAACAGTTAAGTGACTTGCTCTGAGCCACACAGTAAATTTCATGCTGTATTTGAACTCTGTTCTTCTGTATTTCAATTCTGGCACTCTGTCTACTATACCAAATGGTTCCAAATAGCAGAAACCCACTTCTTTTGTTCTGTATTAAAATTTCAAAGTTTAATCAGGGAAGACAAATACTACAGTTGATCTTTTCTCCATAGCAACTTGCTGGGAAATAACCAAACATCCAAATTAAGTGTCTTTTGACATCCCAAAACTGCCTTTTTCCTCCCAGTTTTTGGGACTTATGAAACATTGGTTTCTTCCCTTTCCCCTCATTCTCATTCACTCAGTATATCCAACATCTCACTTTCTCTCCAGACATAGCCACTGCTATGTTCACTCTCATGATCTTTCTCCAGCTTTCTCCAGAATTACAGATTTCTAATTGGTCTCTCTCTCTTAAGTATCTATTTCAATCTATTCTAAACTTACCTGCCAAAGTGAATTTCCTAAAGAGTAGATCTGCCCACATAATCTCCTACTCAATAAAGTTCAATTATGAGGAAACCAAATTATCACTCTTTGCAGAAGATATGATGCTATATATGTAGAGAACTCTAGAGAATCAACTAAAAAAGTATTAGAAACAATCCACCACTTTAGCAAAGTTGCAGGATACAAAATAAATACACATAAATCATCAGCATTTTTATACATCACCAACAAAGTCCAACAGCAAGAGATACAAACAGAAATTCCATTTAAAATAACTGTTGAAAATATTTAGGAATCTATCTGCTAAGGGAAAGTCAGGAACTATATGAACACAACTACAAAACACTTTCCACACAAAGTCAGATCTAAACAATTGGAAAAATATAAAGTGCTCTTGGATGGGTTGAGCAAATATAATAAAAATTACAATACTGCCTAAATTAATCTATTTATTTGATGCTATACCAATCAAACTCCTGAGAAAAATTTTTACAGATCTAGAAATAATAATAACAAAATTCATCTGGAAGAACAAAAGGTCAAGAATTTCAAGGAAATTAATAAAAAATATTGCAAATGAACATAGCTTAGCTGTACCGTATCTAAAACTATATTATAAAGCAGTGGTCATCAAAACCATTTGGTACTGGCTAAGAAACAGAGTAGTCGATTAGTGGAATAGAATAGGATCACAGGGCAAATTAGTCAATGACGTGTTTGACAAACCCAAAGATCTCCGTTTTGGGGATAAGAGCTCATTATTTGACAGAAACTGCTGGGAAAATTGGAAACTAGTATGGCAGAAACTAGGCATTGACCCACACCTAACACCACATACCAAGATAAGATCGAAATGGGTTCATGATCTAGACATAAAGAATGACATCATAAACAAATTAGAAGAATATAGGATAGTTTACATAGGAAGAAATTTCTGACCAAAAAAGAACTGGAGATCATTATTGATCACAAAATAGATAATTTTGATTATATTAAGTTAAAAAGTTTTTGTACAAACAAAACTAATGCAGACAAGATTAGAATGGAAGCAATAAACTGGGAAAACATTTTTACATTCAAAGGCCCTGATAAAGGCCTCATTTCTAAAATATATAGAGAATTGACCCAAATTTACAAGCAATCAAGCCATTCTCCAATTGATAAATGGTGAAAGGATATGAACAGACAATTTTTAGATGAAGAAATTGAAACCATCTCTAGTCATATGAAAAGGTGCTCCAAATCACTACTGATTAGAGAAAAATGCAAATTAAGAGAACTCTGAGATACCACTACACACCTGTCAGATTGGCTAAAACAACAGGAAAAGATAATGATGAATGTTGGAGGGGATGTGGGAAAACTGGGACACTGATACATTGTTGGTGGAACTGTGAACGGATCCAACCATTCTGGAAAGCAATTTAGAACTATGCTCAAAAAGCTATCGAACTGTTCATACCCTTTGACCCAGCAGTGTTTCTATTGGGCCTATATCCCAAAGAAATCATAAAGGAAGGAAAAGGCCCCATATGTGCAAGAATGTTTGTGGCAGCCCTTTTTGTAGTGGCCAGAAACTGGAAACTGAATGGATGCCCATCAATTGGAGAGTGGCTGAATAAATTATGGTATATGAATGTTATGGAATATTATTGCTCTGTAAGAAACGACCAGCAGGACGATTTCAGAGAGGCCTGGAGAGACTTGCATGAAGTGATGCTGAGTGAAATCAGCAGAACCAGGAGGTCATTGTATTGATTGAATTCTGATGGATGTGGCTCTCTTCAGCAATGAGATGATTCAGACGAGTTCCAATGGTCTTGTGATGAAGAAAGCCATTTACACCCAGAGAGAAGATTGTGGAAACTGAGTGTAGTTCACAACATAGTATTTTCACTCTTTTTGTTGTTTTCTTATATTTTATTTTCTTCATTGCTTTTTTTCTGGTTTGATTTGATTTTTCTTGTACAGCAAGATAATTGTATAAATATGTATTAACATATATTTCTACCATGTTTAACATATATTAGACTACTTGCCATCTAAGGGAGGGGAGAGGGAGAAGCAGGGGGAGGGGAACTAGAATACAAGGTTTTGCATCACTAATGTTACAGCATTATCCATGCATATGTTTTGAGAAATAAAAAGCTTTAATAATCTTCTTAAAGCCCTTATTATCTCCAGTTTTGAATCTTAAAGTTTCTCCCATTACAGTGTAAGCTTCTTGAGGGTAAGGACTATTTTTACTTTTTTTGTTGGTTTTGTTTTGTAAGGCATTTAGGGCTAAGTGACTTGCCTGGGTACTAGTAAGTGTTAAGTGTCTGCAGTTGCATTTGAATTCAGGGCCTCCTGATTTCCTGGCCAGCAAACCTTCTTACTGCTCTTTTTACCTTTATTTGTATCCCCAGAACTTAACACAGTGCCTGGTATGTAGTATTTAATAAATGTTTGTTGACTGAACATCTTTTCTCAAAGTTTTCAATTAAGATGCTAACAAATCCACATTTTTATAGAATGCAATTCTAATTGCTGGTTTTATGAAAGGAAAATTATTGTGGTAGCTTGTGGTTTCACATCTGCCTGGATGCCCAGGCAAGGGAAGCAAAATCTCATTGCTTAAGTAACTTTCTGCTAAATAAAACATACTTTACTGTACATCATGTTCCATGATGTACTAGGCATATTTTTCGTGTTAGATGCTCCCCAAATAAATACAGGTTGTAATGCATTTTAAAGACGATTGGTATATTTGATGTTATGTTAGTATGAGTAGTATAACAAAGCTATTTCTATATCAAACAACAGCTGGACAGCTAGACACCAACTTTCTTAGGCCCCTACTGCTAGGCCCCATGAAAGGTGTTGCTAGTTGTAAGATTAATTGTTGGATGTATCTGCCAAAACACTAAAAATTTCACTTCAATCCAACCAACATTCATTATATGCCCACTCTACAGAAAGCACTTAATTACCATGGAACTTATTTGCAAGTCTCAGTTTCTTTATTTGTAAAGTGAAAGGTTTGTTTTAGATCTGTTCATAATCCAGTATCTACAGATCCCCCC
>JAJPUD010005225.1:124117-156493 GCA_023553655.1 Myrmecobius fasciatus | reverse complement strand
AAAAAAAAAACTCAAACTGACAGATTTTCTTTGCCTTCCGCAATTTGTTACAGTTTTGCAAAACATGAGGGATTGAAGAGAGTTTATTACTAAGGTTATCTAAGCATTTTTTCAGAGCTCCTATAGACATATATTCTTTTCAAGATATGGCAAAATAGAGAGACAATGATACAGGAAATAGAGATCATACTGTGAAGGCAGGAAGATGTGAGTTCTAGTTTACATCAGCTGTATGCAAGTATCTTAACTTCCCCGTGTTTCACAACTAGGTTCCATGGTTTCTCGAAAAGCTAGGGGAAGGCTGTCAATGGCTGCAAAAACAGAGGTTTTCAGGAATTTCACTGGAAGAGGAGAGACCTGATCATGAAGGTTTGAATGATTTTCTATTCCTAATGTTTTAGGTAGGGAGATGCCAGTAATCTGGGAAACCAGACCTTTCTCACCCAGGATGTTCCAAATATGGAAGTTTCCACATATAAAGGGTTCCAAGAAAAGAACAGAACAGAAAGAAAGAATTACTAGATTGGAAGAAGTAGCCCGATTAGGGAACAGGCAGCTAGTTGAATAGAATAGGACAAAGCCAGAAAAACTAGAGATTTTTCTTTCCTTCTACAATAGATTTCTTGTTTTGGGAAGATTTTTAAAGGATTCAACTGTGTGTCCATCTGCACCAAGCATTTTGTTTGGAGATTTGATGAATTGTTTCTTCCTATAACATCAGTATATTTAAATTAACTTAAGGTTTTGTTGATTTTGATCATTTGCAGTACTGTAGATAATCAATTACTTATTTTAAAATACCAAATGTGTTGTAATATAGATTTTTGTAGTATTTGCTATTTTTCTTAATTTTTAACTTTTGTGTTTATGCCCTTTATTTTTTCACTTGTAATTTTTATGAACTTCATCATCTTCTCAAATTTAATTTTGCTAATGGTTTGTTAATAATTATGATGTTGTAAAATTCTTGGGTTTATTAACTATTTCATTTGTTGTTTCATGTTCTCCTCTCTTAACTATATAAATCATCTTAGTTTAATTTTTTATATAGTATTGCATTATTCCTATTCTGGCATCTTTGCATAGAATTTTGGTTCATTTATTTCTCTCTCAGTAACATATATACTTGTTGATATGTCTCTAAAAAGGTTTTAATTATGTCTTATAGAATTTTTATTGGATATTAATGTCACTGTTTGAACATTTTAAAATTTCTCTTTTTAAGTCAATGGTTATAATTGATTTCCGCCCAGTTTTGTTACATCACATTCTGGGCTTACAGAGTATTTAAGCAGAGGTCTTTGAGAATTAATGGAAGAATTCTTTAATACGTAATATAGAATACATTTCTGTGAGTGTTTCATATATATTTTTAAATAATGTATACTCTCTGTTTCTAATATTTTAAGAGGTTTAAATAATGTGACTGAGATTATTCAGTGGTAATTGAACCTAGATTTACATGTATTCCTCTGACTCTGAAGTGATTATATCTTTTTCATTGTATTTACTGGGGAGAGTGTGGGTATTTCTTTCAATCAACTTTCATAGTCAGTATGCTAGTTCAGATCTTGGTTATCCTTCACTTGGACAATTGCAATAATCCTTGCAATGGTCTGCTCATCTGGCGATATACTGTAACTAGTTGTTATCCATAGAATCAGCACTTAAAAACCCTTAATTCCCTAGCTCTGGCATATCTTTTCTGGCTTATTGAACATTGCTGCAATCTCTACTCTTTTCTATCTAGGTAAGTAAACTGGGCAATCAATTCTTATTTTTTACATATGAGACAAAATGTCCTATCTCACACTTTCATTTGCCAAAAACTATCTATGTGAATGGGAGTATGTAGTTCAGTCAAATACATAGGAGGTAGATATAGTTCCATATAGAGATACTTCATTTACAACATATCAGACAAAATCATTTAGCAAATTCTACTATACGGAGAAAGCTGGGCTGTAGGCTAAGTATCTAAAGGGGGGGAAGTGTTTGCCCTTAAATTGCTTATTTACTAGAAGGAAACATGCACATAGAAATGTACTATACACAGAGAGACAGATAGATACATAAATAGATATAGATAGATAGATATAGATGATTGATAGATAAAGATAGATATATTAAGAGAGAAAAAGAGTTTTAATCATAAAAGCAATAAACCAGTACAGTTTATTGAGCTAGAAAATAGTAAAGTCAGAACTACTTAGGTACCCCCAATATTTAGCACATTTGCTTAGCAGGCACTAGTTATTTCAAAAAGTGGTTTTGATCAGTAGTAAATGCAGGGTTTAGAGGGTATTTGTGATATTAAGGGCATGAGGAATTGAGGAATACATAAGACTTCATTATCAATGGCTACAATGAAAAATTTTTCATTTATTTTAGAGTACCATGTTAGTTTAAAATTTATTTTAGTGCCTATTTATTATCATATTTACTATTATGCTAATGTAGTTAGTGCCTATTTCCAAGATATAGTATTCCATGAGTTTAAAAGATCATTTAAAACTTTTAGGTTTTATGAAAGAAAAAAACACAAAAGAAATATTGAACTTATTAAACCTTTTAGCATTTATCTATTAAAATTTAATGTTTTTCATTTATGAGAGCACTTCAATCAGCTTTGTACTGCTAACCAGGCAAATCCTTTTGGCCAAAATTGCATTATGCATTTTCAAGTAATAGATGACTTTCATTGGCCATGTTTCCTGTTCTGTTTTCTGTAAAACATTAACAAACTTCCAAAGACTAATTCCTTGCTATTGGAAGAATTCATTCTATAGCAATTACTATGTTCAGATGGCCCTTGTTTTGACCACATTTTCTGCTTGGTATATAAGGAGGAAGAATCTGTGTCTGCATAGACAAGAGTCTTAATTGGAATATAAGACTTACTGTCATTAAAACATTTTACATACCTTTTCTCATTTTTGCCTCAGAACAACCCTTTGTGTTACGTACTACAAATAGCATTTCCATTTTATAGAGCCCAAAATAAAAGTTCAGCAGGATAAAATACTTTCTCAAATTTTCATCACCTGTAGGAGTCCAAAGTAGAATTTGAATCTGGGTTTCCAAGTATCCCTGGCATGGGACCATGCTATTTCAAAATTGCACAGCAATTTCAATCTTCTTAGGGGCAAACAAAAAAAAAAAACCTCCCTTTTTTTCTCTTATCAGCAACTTGTCTCTTCCTCCAAAGCTGTCAAAAATTCCTCAGGTATTATAGATTGTTGATTCTTTTCCTGGTCCCTCCACTTTTTTGTTCGGCGAAACAATTTAAGAAGGCTGTAGACAGTCTTCTCTGTGCTCTCTCACTTCTTAAATTTTTGCAATCTGGCTTCTAACATCAACCATTCAGTTGAAACTGTTCTTTCCCAAATTACCAATGATCTCTTATATGTCAAATACAGTCCTTGTCTCAGTTCTCATTTTTTTTTACTCCTCTCTACTTTTGATACTGTCACTCACACTTCTCTTTTTTCTCTAAATTTTATGTCACTTTCCCTTTTGATTCTAGTCCTACCTCACTGACATCAACTACTCTTTCTCTTTTAGGGGACTTTATCCAGATCATGTCTGTTAACTGTATGTCTCTAGTCTTTATTATCTTTCTAAAGATCTACTTTCCAGCCGATCTCAGATCTACTTAGTTAGCCCAAACTCTATCCTGAACTCATCTCCCATTTTCAACTACCAATTAAACATATTGAACTGGTTGTCCCACAGACATATTAATTTCAATATATCTAAAACTGAACTTATTTTTTCCCTTAAGTTTTCCCCTCTTTTGAACATCACTATTGCTCAGTGTATTACCATCTTCCCTCTTATCCAGGCTTGGAACATTGATATCCTTGATTCCTTACTCTTCTTTACCCCTACATATCCAATCGGCTGTCATGACCAGTCATTTCTACCTTTGTAGCAGGTCTCATATGTGCTTCTGACACTTGGTTTAGGGAAATCTAAGCTCAAGGATGGAATATAGCAATAACCTTCTAGAAGCCCTCCTTGACTCATTCCTTTCCCACAGCAATCCATCTTCCACTCAGCTATCAAATAGATCTTTATCATATAAGTATTGTCATAGCTATTTAATAAACTCCAGTGACTTGTGTATCTACAAAAAAGACAGTATAGTCAGTGAAAAAGCAGCCTTTTTTATTCCTAGAATTCCCTTGCTTTCTCTATATTCCAGCAAATACTGGCAATTTGGTCTCTATTTCCACTTCCACTTCAAAAAGCAGCCCCCATTATCTGGTAAGTCTTGATTTACCCATTGTTAAAGTATAAATTGCAAAATCTTAAGCTTAACCTTATTGGAATATATATGTCAGGTAATGTTCAAGGGACAGAACAATTGCACTCATTTTACATCTTAGTAAGATTATGCTTAAGATCCAGAAAACTAGTCTTCTAGAGCAAGTTTTTGAAGAGTCAGAGAACTAGTGACCAAATTGGCAACATTTACTGCATCTTGGAGAAAGCAAGGGAGGGGAAAAAAATCTAGATCTTCATTAAAGTCTTTGATTGTATAGATAATAACAAAATGCGAAAAGTCTTCAACTGACGAGAGTATCAGATCATTGCTCTTGTCTCCTCGGGAACCTGTATATGGGTCAAGAAGCAATACTTAGAACCAAATATGGGATAATTGATTGCTTAAGATTGGAAAAGGAGAATGACAAGGTTGTAGATTGTCACCTTATTTATTCATTTATATGCAGAGTACATTATGCAAAATTCCAGGCTAGATGAATCAAAAGTCAGAATTAAGGTTGCCAGGAGAAACAGCAACAATCTCACATATGCAGATGATACCATTCTGATGGCAAAAAGTGAAGCAGAATTAAGAATCCTCTTGAAGAAGGTCAAAGAAGAATATAAAAATTGGCTTGAAGCCTAAAAACAAACTTTCAAAAACCCTAAAATCTTAACATCTGGTCTCATTACTTCCTAGCAAATAAAAGGAAAAGAAATGGTAACCATGCCAGATTTCATATTCACAGGCTCAGAGACTGCCGTAAATGATCAGTACAGCCATGAAATTAGAAGATGCTAACTCTTTGCAAATAAAGCTATGACAAATCTGGACAACATGCTAAAAACCAGAGATATAATCTGGCTGACAAAATCTGCATTGTTAAAGCAATTATTTTTCTGGTAGCCATGCATGGCAATGAGAGTCAGAATCCAAGGAAAATGAGTGCTACAGAATTAATAACACTTTCAAATTGGGTGCTGGAGAAGACTTTGGAGAGTCCATTGCATAGCAAGAGAATCAAAACAGTCAATATTTAAAGGAAGTAATTCACTGGAAGACCAAATATTGAAGCTGACGCTTACATAATTTGGCCACATAATGAAAAAACAAGACTCATTGGAAAAGACCCTGATGTTTGGAAATTTGTTAAAAGCAAAAGGAAGAGGGGATGGCAAAGGAGGAGGTGTATGGATAGTGTCATGGAAACAATAAACTTGAACTTGGACAGATTTTGAAAGCTCAAAAAGGATAGAAGGACCTGGCATGCTATGGTTCATGGGATCATAAAGAGACAAGGTTGAACAACAACCACAACAGCAATAAAACAAGGATTATAATGGTACTTATTTCAAAGGATCAAATGAAATAACATTAAGGAAGAACTTATGACAATCCTGGGCACATTGTAGGTACTGAATAAATGTTCAAATCCTGCCTTTTTTCTTGGGCTGAATAAATGTGTTTCTCTAACCAAACTACCAATTAGCATAGTAAATAGGCATATAAGTATACAGAATAAAGTAACAATAAAAAAGGAAACAAGACCCAAGATTGTAAAGAGGAACATTAAAATCACTTGCTTAAATTACTCCCAAATTAATTAAGTTCATATCCCAAAGTCTATGTGATAAATCTGTCATCAAGGCTCAATTAATGGCCCTCTGTCTGAAAACCGCAGATAAGCTCCAGAAATGTACAATAAAATGGAACAATTGTTATTCTAATAAGGGCTCCCTAGGATGTGATTGATTCTTTTGAGATGATATTGGTGTACTAATGAATAAATCCTAAAGTAGTGAGAATATGAGTTAGATTGTGTCCCTTGAGCATCCTTCCAACTATTGTGGTTCTGTCCAAGGGTTCCCAACTCTGATCCAAAATGTAGTAAATGCATTTATAGACATTTCTCCCTACCCCAGATCTTCTTCCCACTTTTCTTGCTGCTGCTGTACTCTCTTGAACATATTTAAATAATTGATACTTCATTCTCCCACTTGCTGGCAGTGTGCTTTATCCCTGCAATTTTGCCCTGACACAAATGAAGACCTTTTATTGTGGTCCTCCTCTTTAGGAGATGTTGTGGGATCTGACCCAAGATCTGTGGGTCTTGATTTATCCATAGACACTTTTTCCAATATGTAACCATGTGAACACACCAGTACTAAGGAAGGGCAAATGAAACAACTCCACACTCTTCCCTTGTCCTCAAGTACCTTCCATCAGTCAGTGAATTAATAAAACAAAGGGCTAACACATGTTTGCTTTTATCATGTTCTTCCCTAGGTTCTTTTAGTATTACATGACTTTCTAGAATGCTGCTATCTCTTCAACTGGGACAGTCTACTATTGGGTCTTGAGACTCTGGTTTATGTTCAAAAAGGAGAGAAACATGGAAAGTTGACCAGTAACTTGAGAGTTCAAAAACTCCCTTCTCAGGTCTTCTGAATGGCAACCTTAAATATCAAAAGGCAACCTTAAATAAGTCTTAAGAAAAAAATAGAGCTAGAAATCCCCTTTGCCTATTGTGTAGTATATAAATGAATCATAAGGGTAAAAAAGGAGAATCAGGGCAAAAAGTAATCTCTCTGCTCTTTATTATAGACTGCTAAAGTTCCTAGCTCTTGAACAATATTGTCCTAAGATTGTTATCCCAAGAGAATATCTTATTAGCAGTTCATTTTTTAGAGGCAGAGAAGGGAAGGACATAAGTATTTATATTATGTCCATTATGTGTTAGAGACAGATAATCATAGTGATAAGTGTTTGTTGTCATTGCTCATAAATAAATCATTCTCATAATGACCTTACAAAACAGGCTCCATTACTGTCATTTACAGTTGAGGAAACTGAGGCAAACATCAATTAAATACTAATAAAGGTGCTGCAGCTTTAAAATAAAGTTGTCTCAATCACTGAAATCAGCTCAGGGCTTTCTTTCTTAACCAGGTGGCAGAGGACATATTCATATTGTCTATTCAGAGGTAGTTATCAATTGTTTTACACAGAGGCCTTCTGCCATGGAAGTTTATCAAACTGAATTTATTGAGAAAATATCTTGACCATTTCAAAACACACATATACACATACATACAAAATAACACATGAAGCAACCATATAACTTTATGATGTAGTGGGGGAAAGTAACAGATTTATAGATTAGAAAACAAACTTTGAATCCAAAATAATGATACTTCAAATTCCATAACCAAAGATATTAATGAAAATTTGAATCAAATTGACCAGACTTTAGAGACATTATTGTCTCTAGTGATCATTGATCTATGCTATTTAGCCTATATAAGGTTCTGGCTTAATATATAGCAGTGTGTATAGAAATGTACCTATAAATTGGGTAAAATCTAATGTTTTGATAAGTACAAATCATACTATCTTAATCATCATATAGCTTACTTTTCAGTAGGATGATAAGACAGTCATAGTATTTTATGCAATTAATGAATTATAAAATAACAACACAAAGAGACATTATTTTCAACTATATTTCTATGACAGATTATTCTATCACAATATCTTTCATATTTCATATATGTTTCATCTATGGATGGATGAAAATGACTAATTGGAAATTTCATTTATTTTCCAAACATAGTGATAGAACATGCTATCTGTGATTAGTTACTTCAGGGCCTGTTGCTATTTGTAAGCTTGTCTGTTTCCGTTGAATCATTTTAGTTTTACCTGTCTCTGTGACCCTATTTGGGGTTTTCTTGGCAAACCTATTGAAGTGAGCTGCCATTTTCTTCTCCATATCATTTTACAGATAAGGAATTGAGAGAAACAGGGTTAGTGATTTCGCTGGGGTCACAGATGTAGGGCGTGTCTGATGCTGGATTTGAATTTAGGGTTCTCTTGAAGACCACGGGGAGTGCTCTGGTTACTGCTCCACCTAGCAGTCCAGGGACATAGAAGGCATGTTTGTGTGAGGGGAATCTTATCTATATACCTTGACAATGATCTGATATCCCATATATGACTTCCATTTACCGTTGGTGTTCTCTCAAATCTAGCTTACTTGATATCACTCAATTCAAAGCTCTCTTAAATAAAAGAGATCTTTCTTTTCTCATATTATGGACCACCTCATTCTACCAAAATGCTGAGAATACAATTTAATTATTTGCCATACTCATGTTACAGTTTATTTACCATTCCTTCATCTAAATAATATGGACTCAGCATTAGCTGTCATTGTCTCAATGAAGGCATTTATTTCCCTGCATTCATTTGCAGTAATGAAATTTATAAAAATGAAAACTCCATATACATTGATGTGAGATTATAATCTTTATATGGAAATTTAAAATGCCTACCAATTGTCTACATTTATTTAAAAAAATTAGAAACTTCAAGGTGATAATTAGAACATTAGAAAATATAAAACATAAATGGGAGGATCACAGAATCAGTAATGAACCAATAAAATCATAGAATTATCCTAATGAGCTAAAGCTAGTTTATAATGCAAATACATCAATTTCCACTGGGCAATTTCCTTTTAGTCTGGAGACAGAATGAGATTCCTTATTGTTCAGTTACATCAAGTCCTGAACTATGATTGGTCAGAGTCTTGATATAACACAGAACATTATTTGTTAGGCATGCAACACTTAAAAGAAAATGATAGCAAATACATGTTTGTGAGCCTTCCATAGCAATAAAGAAATTGAATCAGTGTGTCACAATAACATACATAGTCTAAGCTGCTCTAGTTGATTCAGTCAAGTGTTCTTTGAAGACCAAAGTTTCTTGTTCATTAGAGTTAAAAGTATTTTTAAACTGACATTAAATGACCTGATCTAAATTCCTTGGAGTAAGTATTCATCATTGTATTTCCCTTATATCTATTTCCCTATAGTTATTAAACTTCTACCCAAGCTTTAAGTCACTAATCTCTCAAACATTTAGGGCTCACAGCATCTTCCTATTTCCTTAGTAGAAACACTTAGCTCAGGCCTATGAAAATTGTCATTTATTTTCTGTTACAAAATATACTTTGACTTGTAAACTGATTGATATCTGGACAGCACCCAGGAAAATGCACCATGTTATTATCTTTGTTGAGAAAATGATGAGTATGTTGAAGTGCCTGTACAGGATCAGGTTATTCTTTTAAAAAAAAATTCTGGTTCTTAGAAAATGACTCAAATGTCATTTCACCTGTGATTAAAATATTTTAATATAATCAGTTGCTCTAGAAATTGTGCCTCACATTATATCCAGTTCTAAATTAATGTTGATCAGTAGATGTCTAGCTTTCTTTCCTCAACTTGTCACATAAGTATAAATTAAAAAGGAAAAAAAATGCTCAATGGAATAAGAAAAAAATAAAGCTTGAAAAAACAGTAATAATGTTTCTCTTATATTAGGGAATAAAATATTTTAGATGTAGAGAAAATAGTCTTTTATTATTATTATTATTATTAGAACACTAATCATGAAATAATAGCTAGCATTAATATAATGGTTTAAGGTTTGTAAAATGGAGTGTGTATGTATATATATATATGTGTGTGTGTGTTTATATATGTATGTATATATAATGTGATACACACATATATGTGTATATATGTATATATATAATATATATCTCATGTAGCTAAGTCTTACATGACTAACAGCCTGTATACATGTTCTATTAGGTAATGGCAACTACTTATTTCCAAAAGGATTGTTCTTGGAACCTGTTTCCTTAATTTTCCATTGTTCTTGTCCTCCAATATTCCAGAAAGTTCAACCGGTTTGCTTTGAAGCAACATCTGCTTATCAGGTATTATTAATTTACTAGCTCTTTTGAAATGATTTTGCTATCATAGTATTTATAGTTTGGATTTATTTTTTGGTATACATGGTGTATCTTCTCCCAGGAATGAATCTTCTTTGAGAGAAGAGTTTGTTCTATCTACCTCTATGTACATTGCACTGAACATATGACCTTGCACATGTTAGACATGGTATAATATGTTAGGAAATTAATAAATATTTGTTGAATTGAACTGATAATCAATAGGGCATACTAATCAGAACACTTTATGTAGAGAGAAAAGGAGAAAGGCTCACATTTTCCTCAGGCACTTCTCTGTGACACTGACCAGCTAAACAACTTATAATGTCTCCATGCCTCAATTTACTCATTTATAAAGATTCAATGACATGTAAGGTCTCTTGCAGTTCTAAATCAGAGACTCTAAAATCTTCTGTATCATCATTATTAAAGAGATTAAAGTAATGCATAGAGGAAATTTCCAAATGGGAAAAAGATCAGGGGATTTGATTGTTTAGAATAGGGTAGCCAGATGGCACAGTAGATGGAGTGCTAGACCTGGATTCTAGGACAATTATTTTCCTGAATTCAATCTCCTGTTAGCTGTGTGAGCCTAGACAAAGCATTTAATGCTTTTTGGCTCAGTTTCCTCATTTGTAAAATAAGCTAGAGGAAGAAGTGGCAAAAGGATTATTAAGGAAGACACAAATCCTGTTCCACATAACTTGGGCTTCTTTTGCTAGATTATGGTTTGCTATATTTGAAATCTCTTAACTTCCATTCCTTTAAAAAAGATTTTTGAGGATTCAATATGGTAAAATATAACTAAAATGTCATGGATAAATTGTAATATCATGGCTATTTTATTGAACATATCTATTATTTTTAAGCTTTGCAAAATATTGCCTATCATCTGTCTGTCTATCTATTGTCTACTTTCATTTGAGTCTTAAAACACTTGTGAGATAGAGTACTATTGTTCCTAGCTTTTATACAAGGACACTGAGGTGGATAGAAATTAAATGTTTTTACAATGTTTACTCATCTGGTAAATGCTTAATACAAGTCCCAACCCAAAGCCTCCCCAACTCCAAACCTGGTTGTACAAATACTGCATCACCCAATAAACTGAATCCAGCATGTTTATGGATTGAGTTGTTAAGAATGAATTAAGGTCTACATTTGTATTATAAATATATATTAATTATTAGTTTATGAAGAGTAGTGAGCTCTTGGTGATAATTCTAACCATCTGATTGTGGCTTCAATATTTTTGTAACCCCAAGTCATAAACTACATAATTCAGCAATTTTATTGCATGATATGCATCAATCAATAATTCTTACATCTAAAAGAAAAAAAAACTTTATATATATATATATATATAAATTTGCCAATGACTTAATCATGAATTATTTTCATAGGCCTTTCCATTTTTAGAAATAAAATTGTATATTTCAGTCATTTGTTTGGTACTTCTCTGAATACATTGTGGACTGAGTTGAAGTGGGAGAAATTTTTGAAGGGGCTTTTGAAACCAATCTTGTATCTTAGTCAATGAAGAGACTGAATTCCGAGTTAAATCATCTCTGTTCACTTCAACAAATACACTGGCTTTTACTTGTTGTCTGCCTTACTATTATCAACATTGGTTTCAGAAATGGCACTCCTACCCCTATTATTATTTTTAAGTAGAATGCAGATTAAGCTAAATAGGCTAGTAGTGTCAATAAGGAACTTAATACTAAGTTGGGTTTTTTGTTTCTTTATATTACTTATTAAATTTTTCATAAAAAGATAAGAATTTAATAACTGACATTATTCCTTACAAGAGTTGATCTTTTAGTGGTAAACATAATAGAGTTGAAATCAGAATATTTGATTAAACTCCAGTTTTGCCACTTATTAGGCATTTGACTTTGACCAAATCAATTAACATCTTCTTGTCTTTACCCACATTTTTAAGTTGCTTAGTTGTTTTTCACTTGTGACTGAATCTCCATGTTTACATTTGAAGTTTTCTTGGCAAGGAAACTGTGTGCTTTACCATTTCCTTCTCCAGCTCATTTTATAGATGAACAAATTAAGAAAAATAGGATTAAGTCACTTGCCCATGGTCCTACATCCAGTAAGTGTCTGAGGACAGATTTGAACTCATGAAAATCAATTGTCCTGACTCCAGACTTGGCACTTTATCCACTGTCCACCCACCTGCTCCATCCTCATTATTTAAATCAGTGATAATACTAATATAACAGATTAAATCTTGCATTTGAATATGAAGAATACTTATAACATTTAACTGTTATAGTTGTACTATTAGAAATCACAATTTTAAAATAAGCAGTGGGAGGCAATAGCAATTTGAAAAGTTGTAAGTGATGATACTGATTTCAGTGATTACCATTATCCTTACTTGAGTAATAATAAAATGCTTATATCTACCTATCTTTCTATCTATCTATCTACCTATCTATCATCTGTCTATACTCTAGAGAAAGGTTTTGTCTTTTTAATACAACCTAAAATGGAAATTCTCACAACTTTGGAGTATTACAAATCTGCATTTTACCCACAAAGTTATATTTCCTAAACTTACCAGTAAGTTATCCTTTTTTGTTTCCTGACCTAACAAGGAAAAAAATGTTAAGGCAATTTAAGGGGGTGATGTGAAAAAGAACTAGGGTCAAGAAAAATCAGGTATTTTGATTATTTTTTGGCAAATATATACATTTTTCATATGATTTCTCTTTTTAAATTAACATAAATTATTCCAAGACCTATATAAGGTGATCCTTCCTTATTGTGATGTTCAGCAAGCAAACAATTGTTAAAACATTAATAAAAGGAGGTGGTATGACTTTGTGAATAAAGTACTAAATGAAGAGTCAGGAAAATCATTTCAAAGCCTGTCTGGGAATTAAGTGAAATCAGGGATTAAAGGAGGAGGTGATGAGGAGAAAAAAGAATTTCAGATGAGGAAGAAGCATATGTGGGCATGCTATTGAGAAGCAAGAAGTATTCTGACTTTGGCACCAATCCTAATGGTTTAAGGTTATATATGAAAAATATAGCCATTGTTGGGTAGGATGGATAGGGATGTCACATAAAATGAAAAGGGTACTTATGCCAAAGTGTGGAGAACACTTTTCAGAGAGGAGCCACAATTTTCCTTACAAGATAGGCATTGATAATTGTGAATATAGGGAAAATTTCCTTGCAAACTTTACATACCTGATGGTCTAAATATCTAAATGAGATCTCTCATAACTATGACATCCTAAATTGAGAACCAAGGGAAAGAGAAACTTTGGATGGGAGTGTAAAGTAGGAAAGAGAAGGAAGAGATGTCTTTGGTTAAGAAAAAGTGACAGTTGTTTTCAAATAGTAAGTGATTGGTAGTAAGGGGAAGTATCAGTTGGAGATTCACTGGGAAAGTAGGTGAAGCAACTTGATTATTTATAACTCTGGTTTCTTATTTCATTTTCTAATAAATGAAGTTCAATTACTCATGGTTTTGTCATTTTATTCATTTCAAATGAAAAACTGGAAAGATTTAATGCCTATGAGTTTGTAACAATCTATGCCATTTAAAAAAAATTTGATTGATTGATTAAAATACAGGGCACACTCCATTTGTAATTTGGAGCTCTTTCCTCATAAAACTGAATATATATTCCTGACTGTAGTTAAGTCAACAATAATATCTTCACAGAAGAAATCATTGGTGATCACAATGGTTACTGGACTATCAGTCTGATTTTAGATATTTTGAACTGCATTGATCCGTACTATGGATTTTTTATCAAATGCAAAACTGTTCCAAAAGCCAGACTATGGTCAGTTTTGTATAAAACCTGAAGACAGTGCTTGAAAGAGAGTATGGTATAATGGATAGAGGATGGGGTTTTTAATCTAGAAGAATTATATTCAAATTCTATTCCTGGCCCATGCTAACTATGGAAATATGGATAGGTCACTTAATTTCTCAGTGGACCAGGAAATTTTCTAGAATGCTAAGTTACAAGCAAGTTTATGATTTGCGTGGGTAGGCAAGAAGTTTGCCATACTGAAATCTAAAGTCAAGAGGAGAATGAAAATAATAACTCTACCTTATAACATATCAAAAGTAGCATTAATTATGTTTAGATCTTATCACCAGTCTAGACAACTGTGTGCCCTGAATATCCTACCATGAACTCATGTCTCTGTGTCTTGGATCACAAAATCAGAAATGGAAAGATGGAAGGTCAATGGAAGTTCAGGGTTGAATTGCTTTGTGTTACTGATGAGGCAACTGAAGTCCAAGGAAGGTAAATGATTCATTCAAGTTAGCATAGGTTTCTTCCTCCTTTCCTCCATTCTTTTCTTTCTTCCTCCCTCCCTTCCTTCTTTTTTTCCTTTCTGTCTTCCTCTCTCCTTCCCTCCCTTTCTTCTTTCCTTCCTTCTTTCCCTGTCTTCTTTCCTTTCTTCATTCTTTGCCTACTTCCTACTTTCTTTCCTTCCTTCCTTTCCTTCTTTCTTCCTTTCCAAATCCTACAGTCTTTCCACTGAAACCTCCTTATCCCCACATTGCCTACTAAATTCCTCAAAGTTTCAATTTCTTCCTTTGTCTTTCATTTTAAAAAATGCATAGGAAAGACTTGACAATATTGAATTCTGTCTTTTATTTTCTTCAGATGCTTATTTTACTGGTAAGTCATGGTTCATTTGTTTAAAATTCCCAGGAAGATTTTAATTGTACGCCTCAACACAAAAGCACTTAAGCATGCCAATCTAAAATGTTTTGGTGAACCTCTTTTCACTCCAAAGCATCTTGGATTAATCTTGTTTCTCTCTGAAATCAGTGATACTTTCGCTGTTCAGTTGCTTTTCCATTGTATGACCTAATGATTAAGGGGAAAAAAAAATCTGGCAGGAAGGAAAAAAATACATTTCTCTCTTTCCCCTATTTATTCTATTTTAGGAATATAATTAATCTAAACAGATATTCCTATATATCTTTAGAGTAGAATCTGAGTTGTGGTGTGTGTGTGTGTGTGTGTGTTTGTGTGTGTGTTGACAGACAATGGTAGAGAAGTATAACAGGAAATTTCTAATTGAAATGCTAATGTGAGTTTGGGCACATAGTCAGATTTTTCAAGGGAATAAAATATTTTCTAAGAAAACAGTCACTTGAAGAAAACAAATGACACAGTTCAGCATCCTCGAGAATTTTTCTTATGGATTATGTACTCTGAAGGACAGAAGAAACCTTTAGGGCTTTGAGAACTTAGTCAAGCCAAGAGATGGATTTGGAGTGGCAAGTGCCTTCAACCATAGGTGCATAACCTTAGGACAGACAGCTGTTTGGGCGTTCCCGGCTGGCACTCATGCCCTCAGCAAACACATTTGATGTTCATTCATGTTCTCTTGGCTGCATACACTTGCAACCATCTGTGAGGATGGCAAGTTGCCTGTTTACAAGTTGGTGAGCCTGTTCCACTAGGAAGAGGGTGCCAAGTAAATAAGGTTTTGGATGGGCAGCTTTTATAAGACTTCAAATCCAGTTGTTATGACAAGTCCTTCCTGTGTGTGAGAGAAGAAAATTTCATTTGTTTGGCAAATCTAGTTTTATATTTAGAAGAATATATTAAAATTGAATCTATTTAGGAAAAATGGACTTTAAAAGAGTAAAAGGGACAGTTGGGTATATGTCTCTTTTTTTCTTCATGGGTACTCTGAGAAATGGATGGGCATTTATTTGGTTTACATATTTATGAAAATTAAAATTGAGAAATGAAATTTAAATTAGAAAATTGAAACCCACAAGGATATCAAAGAAAATCAAGGGTAGAGGTAATCTTCCCTCAAAAAAAAAAAATACTAATAAGCTCCTTGGAGGCAGGAACTGGCAATGTAATGGAAGTGGAGGTTTAGGTCTTGTAACTTCTATACTATCCATTTAATAGGGAAATCAGGGAAAAAATTTGTGCATAAGAATAGGAACTAAAATTCTGCCTTTGGAGTTTCATCTAGGCACCCATTCTTGCAAGAACGTAAAATAAATCTTTCCTGCATTCATCAGTGAGTCAGTAGAATTCTTGGTAAGATATGTTTCTATTTGTACTATTTGTGTTGTATAATCCTATATCTTGACAAATGATAATCCTAATACTGCCTATTTCAATAATCATTTGTTTTGCATTGGGGTGTTTCTTTTTGGTTGTTTCTTTTTGTTTTGTTTTTGTTTTTATGTATTACTATGATCTTTAATATGTTTTTACTTTAGAGGATTTGTCCAGTTTTTGCAAAACTCTACCTTTTATGTGTGTTCTCATATGTCAATTTGTAATAAAAAAATTTGATTTTCAGAGAAAATTCAGAGAAAAAAAAATAACAAAACTCAGTCACCAAATTATAGTCATAAACTTAAGCAATGGAAGATAACTTATTGACGTTACTTATCTCTTTTCTTTTAAAGTTTAGGAAATGGAACTTCTGAAAAGCTATGTAACTTGCCCCAAATCTTAACTGTCCTACACATAGAGACAAGACACAAATTCTAGTCTGCTAACTGCCATAGTGTTTTAACTATGTGTGTCCCTTACAAAAAACTTACCTGGCTAAAACCTTAACCACTTCATGTATGTTTTCTTTAGATTTCATCAATGTCTGATACTCTCTAGTGTGGAAACTCCCTCCACCAATGGTCAAGAATAGTGCAGTAATATGCTGATGTTTCATTTTGATGTTGATATGCCCTCCAGAAGTACAGATCATAATGGATCAGGAGTTGAATCAGCATCAAACAACCCATATGCTGCTTTCTCCTTTCTATAAAAAATTAAGAATGCTGTGAATATAAAATCCAAAGCAATGTTAGATAGGAACTGAAAAGTAAAATGCTTTTGACTATGTAAATAAATGAAGGCATTTTTCAATATAAGTGAAGCAATATAAGAATCAAGAGCATCATAATATGTTAGAACTAGAAGGCACTTCAGAATTCATTTCTAATCCAAACCCATCATTTTGGCAGATGAGGCACCCAAGGTCCTGAGAGATTAACTGAATTTCCCAAAATAGAGAGGAAGATAAGAGTGCTAGACGTGGAGTCAGGAGTCTTCCTGAGTTCAAATTTGATCTCAGACACTTACTAATTGTGTCACCCTGGGCAAGTCACGTAACCCAGTTTTCTCAGTTTCTTCTTCTGTAAAATGAGCTGGAGGAAATGGCCAAATATATCAGTATCTTTACTAAGGGTAGTCCAAATGAGGTCATAAAGTGTCAGACATGAAGACATGAACAATAACAGGAAGAATCAAAACAAAGGGGAGGGGACAAAATTAGATCTATATTAACAGGCTTTGTGAAGTCTAAACACATGAAGAGAGTCAAGGAAAATTTCATAGAGAAGGTGAACAATCAGACTGAAATCTGATTTATATTTATATGATAAAGAGTGAGAAGGGCATAGAACATGAACCCTAGGCATGAGCAAAGGGAAAGAAACTTGTTGAGGAGACAGAAAATACTGCTGTTGGTTGCTGGTGCGGAGGCGGTGCTGGCTGAGGGGGCTTCTGTGCTCCAGCTCCGGGCGCCGCCGGGCGGGAGGCCCGCGGCGTTAGGGGAACCCGCCAGGGAGCATGGAGGCCCGGGGCGTGACTCCGGTGCCCTACCGGGCCACCAAGCTATGGAATGAAGTTACTACCTGTTTTCGAGCAGGAATGCCTCTAAGAAAACACAGGCAACACTTTAAAAAACATGGCAACTGTTTTACTGCCTGTGAAGCAGTCGATTGGCTTTATGAACTATTAAGAAGTAATAGCAATTTTGGTCCCGAAGTTACAAGACAACAGACTGTTAAGTTGTTAAGAAAATTCCTTAAGAATCACGTAATTGAAGATATTAAAGGAAGATGGGGATCAGAAAATCTTGATGACAACAGTCAGCTGTTCAGGAAAATACAGAAAATATTAGGAGTGAAATTAGAGATGAAAATAAAGAAAACCCAGTAGAAGAAAGGGAAGTCAGCCAAAAAGATATTGAAGAAATTTGGAGACATATCATTTTGATGCACTTACAAACCATTTTAGGTATGCCATCTTTAGAAGAAATCTTGGATCCAGCACAAGTAATACCTCAGTACGTAATCTATAACATGAGCAACACAAGTAAACATGGAGTGGTTGTATTGCAAAACAAAGAAGATGACCTTCCTCACTGGGTATTATCTGCTATGAAATGTCTAGCAAATTGGCCAAGAAATAATGACCTGAATCAACCAACTTATGCTGGATTTGAACGAGATGTATTCCGAACCATTGCCGACTATTTTCTCGATCTCCCAGAACCGCTACTTACTTTCGAATATTATGAGTTATTTGTTAATATATTGGTTGTCTGTGGCTACATCATGGTTCCGAGTAGAACCAGTGGAAAGCATAAAATCCAAGATGATTCACAATCTTCAAAAGCCCTCCATATAAACACTATGAACTCTTTCAAATCTACTGAATGTCTTCTTCTTAGTCTACTTCGTAAAGAGAAACGTAAAAAAAAAAAAAAAAATCAGGAACCCCTGAGACTCTTGACACAAATGAGCAAAGTTTTAAAAAACAATGCACCAAGAAGCTGCTGCTTTGTGGTCCAAGTAACAGAAGATCCAGGACTAATCTCTTAATTGGAGGGAGTTGTCAGAACTTAACAGGTTTGAAAAATGAACCTGTTTTCCCTTTATCTCAACTGAGACCAAGGTGCTATTCTTTGGAAGGAATTGTAGATACTTCAGGGTTTGGTAATACAGATGGCTCAAACTTCAATCAGTCTGATCTTGATGTAACAGGACAAAATAAGGAAAGACAATTCTTGAATTCTGAATCCGAAGAGAACTCTAAAATGGATTTTTGTTCAGATGGAGAAAGTCAGAAGTCACCGTGTGTTGGTTTGAAAAGAACATCCACAATAACTGTTCAAGATCAGGAGGAATCATGCAATGGGAGACTCAAATCAAAACAGCTTTGCAGGTCTCAGAGTTTGCTTTTCAATAGTCCTAGAAGAAGAAGAAGTTGCCAGATCAATATGCCTGTCGCTGAAATTACCATGAAGCCAAATAGTGTGGGTCACCTTGGACAAAGTGCCACAGATGTGTCTGTAGCCATGGAGAGTGAACCTTGGGATTCCAGGACCACAGTCAGGAAAAGGCTCTGCCAGAGTACCTTAGAGCTTTCAGCAAAGTATTTTCCTCCAGTTTCTTCTATGCTGACTGGCACGCAGAGTTTACTGCAGCCTCATTTAGAGAGGGTTGCCATTGACGCCCTACAGATCTGCTGCTTGTTGCTTCCTCCTCCAAATCGGAGAAAACTCCAGCTTCTAATGAGAATGATTGCCCGGATGAGTCAGAATGTTGATATGCCAAAACTTCATGATGTGATGGGAACAAGATCACTAATGATACAGACGTTTTCCCGGTGTGTGCTGTGCTGTGCCGAGGAAGTTGATCTTGACGAACTGCTTGCTACACGATTAGTTTCTTTTCTGATGGATCATCATCAAGAAATTCTTCAAGTGCCGTCTCACTTACAGACTGCTGTGGAGAAGCATCTGGACTACCTGAGGAAGGGCCATATTACATATCCTGGGGATGAACTGATTGCAGCTTTGCCTACTTACTCCTATTGTAAGCAGATCAGCACCCAGGAATTTGATGAACAGAAAGTTTCTACCTCTCAGGCTGCAATTGCCGAACTTTTAGAGAATATTATCAAAGACAAAAACTTGTCTATCAAAGAAAAAAAGAAAAAATTAAAGCAGTTTCAGAAGGAATATCCTGCCATCTACCAGACAAGATTTCCAACTACAGAAAGTGAAGCCGTCCTGTTTGGTGACAAGCCGACAATCAAGCAGCCAATGCTGATTTTAAGAAAGCCAAAGCTCCATAGCCTTAGGTACTAACTGATTATCAAATGATACTAAATGAAGCCATATACTGAAGGATATAGCGTTAGGCAGTCTGCTTTTCCCATCCTTTCCCAAAATTAGTGTGCTACGGACAAGGGTACTAAAATTGTTAGTGAAACGAGTACTCTGTTTGCTCTGGAGCATTACAATGAAGCAATAGGACCCAAGGAGCTACAAATGAAGAATGAAAGCATGATTAGTAACCAAAAGTATTCTGAGCATTTCATTGCAAACGACTGGAAAAGCCATGACGACATGTGCCAGAAGTTGATGTACTTGACTTTGGCCAAAGGATGCTTGAGCAGCAAGACTAACTCAGACCCCACTGTGCTGGGTGGCCGTGTTGTCAGATGAAATTCTAGGAGATTAGAGTTGCTAGGTAGCCATTTAGTCCAAGCCTAGCTTGGTGAGGAATTTGTATAACCTCAGTAACTTATGTTCTGCTACATTTTGCACTCCTAGATATTTTTCCATGTTATATATGTATGTGTATGTGTGTGTACTTGTTTAAAAGCTAAAAATAAAGTATAACATTTCACTCAAAAAAAAAAAAAGAAAATACTGCTGTTTAATTGTAGTATCCCTTTACATGAAGCAGAATTATGAGGTAATGCTAGAAGTAGGTTCGTGCAAGATTGTGAGGATTCTTAGATGCCACAGGTGTGAATTAGACTTATAGGTAATAGGGAGTCACTGTGTTTGTTGTTTTTTGTATTGAGTGGAGGAATAACATGAGCAGAGTAGTTTGGAAAGCCCTTGACCTTCATGTAAATTTTTGTTTTTAATTAAGAATTCAACATACTTTAGTAGGCATTTTCAAAAGCACAACTTCTTTTAAGAGAATTCTACTATGTTGTTTATTTCCATTAAAAATTAAAGATAGACATTACCCTTTATTCACCCTTCCCCCCCAAAAAAATACAGATACAGAATAGACAAAAATAAAAATGTTTAGTGAATTTGTGAACTAAAATTGTGGCTCAATCTCTCCTGCTCTGGATTATATTGTATCTGGTCACTGTATTTTGAATGATTTATATAGATTTTTATCTCTTGAATCTTCTGTTATCAAAATCCTTACTATATCCCTTACATTCTAGAATTTTATCAAACCCAGTGACCTCATAACTACATTATATATTAGCTTAAAAATGTATTTCCTATTATAATTTTCTCTGAATATTTTGTATCTTAATAGAGATGAGTGATATGAACACATTTTTTCCCTCAGTATTGTCTAACAGATAATGTGCTGCTTAGACTCAAACCTCCTTAAATTTATGTACCTAATTTTTATTAAAAAATAAATAAATAAATAAATTTCTTGCTTTGCTTACCAATTCCAAAATGCAAATTCTAGATATTAAATTTATTTTCTTTCCAACTACCTTGTGCTGTTAAAGTGTTATTTAAGTCATCATGTGTTCTGAAATTTTTAACTATTAAAATTAATATAATCACTGGGAACTATATTTTAAATTGCTTTGAGTTCAATCAGTGGAGCTCTTTGCAGAATTACTGAGCATTTGAAGAATTTACTGTTTTGAATTTCAAAACAAAATCATGGCAGCATCTTTGTTCCATAAGTTGGAACAATTCTTTCAAGCCTCAAAGGCAAGACATTTATTTTCTATGATTTAGGATAGAAAACTATTCATAAAGTGCAACAAGCTAAACAGTCATAAACATCAATCTCTAAATTGAAATACAAAGTAAATCAAAGTGAATATAAATCTGTAAAGTTACAAGGTGTAAGCTAAGTCACAAAAAGTTTAATTTTTTTTTTTTTTTTGCTTTTTGCTGAGGCAATTGGGGTTAAGTGACTTGCCCAGGATCACACAGCTAGGGAATGTTAAGTGTCTGAAACCACATTGGAACTCAGGTCCTCCTGACTTCAGGGCTGGTGCTCTATCCACTGCACCACCTAGCTGCCCCAAAAGTTTAAAATTTTTAAAAATTTTCTTCCTTTCAAAATCAGCATTTTTATGTGACCATCAGTGATCATATATAGTCTTCAACTAGAATTAAATAAATTTTAATAATATTAACACTTTTTCATATGTTGTTCCCTAATTCAAATGTTTATTTTTTACATTTCCCAATTTGACCCTTTTGTTTTTGTTGGCAAATCCACCTTCATGCACTAATTCTATAAGAAAATGTTTGTAATGGAACAATATGTCTTTTTCATGGAGTGGAATGCATCCATTATTTAGATTTTAATAAGAAATTTATTAGTGATAAATACATGTTAAAACAAAGAAAATGCAAGATTGGGATGTCTTAGAAAGCAATTTAAATGAGAAAGACCTTTGGGTTCTAGAGTATTGCAAGTTCTTGATAAGTCAGCAAAAGGATATGTTGGGAAATAAGGTAAATCTGATCTCAAGCTACATGAATAAATGATGGTGTCAACCATTAGGAAAGTGGGAGCTCTGTGATGATGTCTCTTAGACAGATCAAATCAGGAATATGTCTATCTCTGGATGTCAAATTTTGGAAGGACTCTGACAAGTAAGAGTTGTTTTTTGTCTTTTTTTGGTTTGGGAGGACAACCAGTCTTGATTATAAAGGATTTAATGCCATAATGAAGAACTGCCAAATCTGAGACTGAGAAAATCTAAAGAAGGGGAGGTTTAGTCAAGTCTAACCAGGAGGATAAGTGTATGGGATTTAATTGTTAAGCCCCATAAACACAAGTTGTTTCCCTTTCTTGAAAATGTATTGAATGCTTAGATTTCTAGGGCCAACACTGAGAATCTGGGTTTCTACCATTAGCCACAAATATTTTGATTCTTACTGAATATTGCCCAGACCTTATTAGCATTTTTAGCAAATATTTATTAAGATGATATAGTACAAAACATTCACCTCAAAACAGCCTGTGGATGATACACTTACGAATATACACTAAATCCATAGAAACTATCACCACAAAGTACAAAATTGCCATGAGAGCTAAAGGGAGGAGAAAAGAAGGAGAGAAGGAAGAGAAATATAGGAGGAAGAAAAAACAACATATTTTTCCTATCCCCAAAATATGATTTCCTATTAAGGTATTAACTGACCTAAAATAGTGATTTGCCTTAAATTTGTAGCTTTTTTTCCTGCCTTTAACACCTTTTCTGCTTATCCTTTTATGAACTAGAGATTCAATTGAAACTAAACCAAACCTGATCCAGCAGTGCTACTACTGGATTTGTATCACAAGGAAATCATCAAGGAGGGGAAAGTACTCACATGGGCAAAAATGTTTGTAGCAGCTCTTTTTATAATAGCAAAGAATCAGAAATTGAGTAGATGCCCATCAGTTAGGGACTGACTGAACACACTGTGGTATATGAAAGTAATGGAATATTACTGGTCAATAAAAAAAAGATAAACAAGCTGATTTAGAAAGTCCTGGAAAGATTTACACAAACTGATGCTGAGTGAAACAAGCAGAACCAAGAAGACATTGTACACAATAACAACAATATTGTGCACTGATCAACCACAAGACTTGGTTTTTCTCAGTGCTTCAGTGATCCATGACAATCCCAATAAACTTTGGATAGAAAATACTGTCTACATCCAGAAAAAGAACTAGAGAGATTGAATGTAAATCAACACATGGTATATTCAATTCTTTTTTCTGTTTTGTTCTTCTTCTGTCATGATGTTTCCCTTTTGTTCAGATTTTTCTCTCCCAGCACAATTCATAAAAAAGTGTATTTTAAAAAGTTAATATACATGTATAATCAAAAAAAATTAAAAAAATAAAAATAACCTATCCAACAAAAATAACCATAAAAAAGTAAACCAAAACATTTCAATTTTCTCAGTATATTTGGCAGAGAGTGGGGAAAAGTAGTAGAACAATTAAATAAAGTTTTCAGTTACTGTCAACTTTGTGATATCTCCCAATACTGCTACCATTATCTGACAGTGCTGCCTAAAATTATCAGTGAGTCAGTAAACAAACATTTAATAGTGCCCTTGACAAGTATTTACTAAGTTGAGCAATCACTCATTCATTTCTTATTATATAACAGGCACCCTGTTAAGCACTGAATATACAAAAAAGGCAAAAACACAGTCCCTAATGTCCCAAGTAGTATACAGTATAATGAGGAAACATGATGCCAATAACTGGGTTCAGACAACATATAATCAGGAAAAAATGAGAGAAAATCAGAGGACTGAGTGCATAAGAAAGTTCCTAAATCTCAATAAATTGTGACTTGGGTAGGGCCAAAGATATAGCCTCCTCTAATGCAAAGTAGTAGAAGTAGTAGTAGTGGTAACAGGTGTAGCAGTCATAGTAGTAGCAGTAGCAGCACTAGTAGTGGTAGTAGTATTGGTGTGGTAGTAATAATAGTAGGAGTCATCCTTATTATTGTCAAAGTAGTTATAACAGTCATAGTAGTAGCAGCAGGAATAGTAATAGTAGTAATAGTGATAGTAGGGGTAGTATAGTAGTAGTAGTAGTAGTGACAGTAGTAATGGTAGTAGTCATAGCAGTAATTATCATCATTATTGTCAAAGTAGTTCTAGCAGTTGTGGGAGTCATAGTAGTAGCAGCAGCAATACTACTGGTAGAAGTAGCAGTAGTAGTGGTAGTAGTAGTCATAGTAGTGATAACAATTGTACCAAAGTAGTAGCAGTAGCAGCAGCAGCAACAGCAACAGTAGTAGTAGTAGTAGTAGTAGTAGTAGTAAGCAGTAGTGGTAGTAGGTTATAGCAGTAGTAGTGGCAATGGTAATAGTAGAGTAGTAGCAGTTTTAGTAGTAGGTTGTAGCAGTAGTAGCGGTAGTGATAGTAGTACAGTAGTAGCAGTTTTAGTAGTAGTGGTAATAATAATTGTTCCTTCTGGTATCTGATAATTTTTCAAATTTCCATGTCACTATCTTCTTTGTGTAATGAAATCCAAATTCTCCCATTAAAATATACTTTTTGCAGATGAGTTTCATGCCACTTTAGTAATGTATAACAATACTTAAATATTTTATTGGTCATATCTTCTTTTAATTAGATTATCAAACATTACTAGCAAATCACATAGCAGCACGTTGAACCAATGGATGATTGAATAAGGAAGTTATGATGGAGGATGAGGAGAAAGGAAAAGACAATCATGAAATTCTGCCATTCTCTATGGTATATGGAGGTCTTAGATAGGATGCTAGAGTAATTCTGAACTTGTCACTGTGTCAGTAGGGAAGGAAAACAAGGAGGACACACACACACACACACACACACACACACATACACACATACACCATAGCCCAAGTCATTCTTATAGAAATCTCAGAGTTTGAAAGCACTCCAACACCTTGAATGTGGTAGGCTCTTATTAACACACTGACTAAATGTAATTTAATCTAGCTATTTCTCAACCTGCACAGGCATCTCTTCTAAAAGATTTCCAATTAAATTGCCATCTAGCCTTCTCTTGAAGACTTGCAGTAAGAAGAAGACATGAACTCCTAAAGCAGACCATTTCACTTTTGAACAGAACCAATTGCTAGGAAATATTTCCTTATGTTGAGTTAAAATTTAAATCTCAAAGTGCTAATCTTTCATCACTTAGGTCAGATTTTCAGCAGCTTCTATCCATTGCTCCCCACCTGACTTGAACCCAGGTCTTGCTGACAAAAAAACTAAAAAAGGTCAGGGTCTATCTTGTATAGTATAATTATATCATGGGCTTCTGAGAATCTTTGGTTGGGAAATGAATGAATGAGGTCATGATGGTAGAAAGCATAGGATAAGCTAAACTTAAATTATAGTGATTATAGCATGAAAATAACACCAAACTATCAGCCCCTCATCACTTATAGATGACTTGATGGTGTGTAGAGGTAAAATCCAGCTTAGGGAGCAATTCTGGAAACTTCTCACTGTTACTCTGAAAGTCTTCAACTAATAAGCTCTCCTGTGCCCTCATGTTTCAATACACCAAGGTTCTGACACATAATAAGTATTTAATATCTTGTGATTGATAATGACAGCTTCCCTAAAACCAGTACCTATGTAAGAACCAATAGTCATGTCACTACCTCCTTTCCAGGATAAGCATAAAGAAAATCTGGCTTTTCTGGGACAGTACAATAAATGTTTAAGCCTCAACTGTATTAATTTTCAATTGAACTTACGTAGGATGCTTATATGAATGGCAAGCTGGTGGTTTCATTGAATTGGCTGCTTCCTATGATAGGATGTAAGAACTATATCTAATTAATCAACAGCGTATTTAAAACTGAGTTCTAGATTTTTTTTTAAGTAAATATCTTCACAGTAAGTGAAATAGCTCAATTTCAGTTCCAAGATACTTAAACATGAGACTGTTTAAGACTCTCTCTGAATAAATTTTGAAACTTCAAAGCCATGTAGGCAAATGAGGATAAAGCTTATATATATATATGTATATATATATATAAAAATGTATACATATATACAAACATACATATATACATACACATACATATACATGTATATATACCTATATACCCATATATACCTATATATACCTACATGCATACATGTATATATGCATGTATGTGTTTACATATAAGCACACAAACAGAAGCATTGAATGGTAACTTCTAAGACTGTCTATCCAAAAGATTGTGGATATAGTAAATTCATAGACCAAAGATAAAATCTTATAATTTAAGAAGGGAAACAAGAAGTACTGTACCAAAAAAATGGTTCTAGAACTGGAGGAGAGGATGGGTAAAGTAATTAGTGACATTGTTAAAAAGGTGGCTAGGAAAGAGAGGAAGATGAAGCATATCTGAGGTCTGCCTTCAAGTGAGTCATTTATCAACCAGGACAGTGAAGTACAGGAGAGAAGTTCAAGGATAAAGGAGTTAACTTCAATAAAAGTAAAAATAAAGTGTTTAACTGCCACCGGAGTCTCAATTGCTTCTTTGTACTTTAATGTTATCACTAGTAAAATTATAAAGGAGTCTCATATACCCTCAAAATGATTGTACTGTAACCTCCTTTTAAATAAAAGAAGCAATAAGAATTAAACTTTATATAGAAGTTGAAGATAGGCAAAAGGATAAAAATACTCTGAGTATATAGAGTTAATGTGTGGGTCTGATCATCATCTGAATTATTAGTGTAATAGTGACATTTTCTCCCTTTCCACATTTGAGGGACGACTAAAATCATGTTTGTCTCTTGTGGTAAAAATAAATCTTCCATTTAGTTCAAATGAATGCCCAAGAAGGTATTTGTGATCCTTGTGGAAAGGACTTCTTGGGTTTTGTTTTGCTTTGTTTTGCTTTGCTTTGTTTTGCTTTGCTTTGCTTTGTTTTGTTTTGTTTTGTTTGTTTTTCCATCTGAGATTTTTAGAAGGCAAAAAATATAGTTTAGAGCAGTATTAGTCTTCTAGAAGAACTGATTGGTAGCATATATCTTCCAATTCACTTGTTTCAGTGAATGTTTTAGTTCACATTTGAATGCCTATTTGAACAATCTATGTTGTATATTTGTGATTCTTGATAATAAAATATTTGGTCAACTTTAAAATCAATAAAAGGAAAATGGAAGAATTAAAGGATTCCTAGTTCTTCTGAAGTAGCCTTTTCATCAGACAGTAAGGAGAGAACTATATGTAGCCATTTAGTTCTGGCACTGATCTGGCACATCGGGAATAATGGCTAGAATACATGAATACTTGGAAAACAATGGTAAAAAAATGAGGTAATCATTTTCTGGGAAGGGATTACCTGGTTTTGAGTGCTAAAGAATAAATGTATGCCACTGGGTGGATTTCTATGTTAACTCATTCTACTTGCTAATGTGGTGCTGAGCTCAATCACTTTTAAATAGCTGAAGAACTTTAAGTCCTACCAATGGTCTAAAAATTTCAGGGACCTATGAAAAAGTCCTAGTTGCTCATTAGTAGTTTTAACTCTAAATAAGAGCGTATTTTTTAGTATGTAAATTTCATATTGGCAAATATAAAAGGAATTATTTGTAATCATATTTTAATTTTGTTAATCCAAAATTATATTACAGAAATTGATTTCAATGAACTGCTTATTTTGTCCTTAGATTTACAACATGATTTTTCAAGAGAGAGAAATAGTTTTTACTTACATTTCTCTATATTATTTTAGGGAATTTGCATAGTTGAACAAACATAATCAGTCTTCAACCCAATCTCTGGGTGAGACATGTTTTCCATGTGGATTTTAGAAGTATACTTGTGGATTTGTAGGTAACTTGTCCAAAAAAGAATACAGTTCTATCAAACAGAATGTTTCATTCCAATGAAATGCTGAATGGTAGATCAAGAAGAGATGGTAATTTCCAATTCTACATTGTACCTAACAATAAGCCTTTTATATTGTAGGTATATGTCAAAAAACTAGCTGACTTTTATAAGGAGAATATTTTTGATATCATATAATATAATCCAAAAGAAGGTTTTATAGCAAAGCATTATTGATTAATTAATCGATATTTATCAAACACCACTATCATTAGATAGTTTATAATTGGGAATCAAATAAGCCACTTTTACAATGAGCAAATAAGAATAGTTAAACCACTATTATTATCTTTCTCATTCTGAAGCATGTAATTAATGGATAATAGGTATTAGATTTCAGTGATTCACTAGGACCTAGTTGAACAAGTAAGTGAGGACAAAACCTATCTAAAACCTAATTAAAATCTAAAATTAACTGAACTAAAGAATTCATTTTTGATCATGTTTTCTGCAGTGCTTTATTTCCTTAGTCACCTCCTTTTCTCACCACCTCCCTCCAATATGTTTAGCATCTATCATTCTATAACAAGTCTAAGGAGCAGACTCTAATTATTCCCCAACCTTTTGAAAAACCCCTATATATCTTAAATTTTGGAAAGTGTAACCATCAAGAAGTAGCTTCAGAGTTTCTCATTGGTCACTGAAAATTGAAAATCAAGCCTAGAATTCATGAGATACTATATTGTTGTGAGTGACCTAATCTGGTAGCAGGGAGAGATAGAGACAGAGAAAGAACAGAGATAGAGAAAGAGAGACACACACAGAGACAGAGAAAAGGGCAACAGTGTCAGTACAATAGAGAATAACTTTACAAAACTTATAAATGTTTATACATATGATATATGTCATAATGTATATTCATATGTATCACCAAATGAGAGACCAATAATTGGGATGAGGAAAAATACAGAATAGAATTAGTAGGACTAGAATTAAAGATTTTTCTGTGAATTGGTAATGGGAATTTAGGTAGTGCAAAAGTAGATAAAACTTCAGCCTTGCATTGGTGCCCTAGTTCAAAAAGGGTGTATGTAAAGACAAGACAGCCAACTATAATTTCTTCTCTTCCTTTTCAAAAGAATATACCATCATGAGAGGAAAATGAAGAAAAGTTAATCAATAAAGTTTGATCTAGTGCCAGTACATTTTTCTGAGATTCTCTTCTGAGTTCTGGTTTAAGAAAGACCCAGTGGACCAAAAATCAACCTACACATCAACAATGTGACAATATAGTGACAGATTTGACTTTGCTCAAATTAATCTCAGAATATCCCCAAACAAGACTTCATTCTTTTTTTTTTTTGATGTCTTGCACATGGATAAGAAATAGAATTTGAAAGCTTTATTTAAAGAAGAGATTCTTAACCTGGGATCTATGGGGTTTTTTGTTTTGTTTTGTTTTGTTTTTTTGGCTAAATAGCTATATTTCAGTTAAAATCTATTTTTCTACTAAAAATAGATCTAATTAAATTGAAATATAGCTACACACACACTCTCACACACACACACACATATATATGCACACATAAACATGCACTTGATAAACTTATTCATGAAGAAAACATTAAATATTAACACTTTTAAAGGTTTTCAGGACATAAAAAAACTTTAAGAACCTTGAAGACAACTCATAGTATAAAGAAAAGTAGTGGTTGATGATGGATTGTTTGTTTGAAATGAGAGGATTAGTTGTCAAAATGGAATATCTACTTATCTACTACAAAAGAAAAAAAAAACAGAAATCAAGAGAAAATATGACAAGAGGTTGAGAGCTGGATTATCTCTTTAAAATATAGTTAAAATATATTTCATTAGTGGAAATCACTTTTCACAGTTATCACTTTAAAGTTTACTGGGAGTTGATGGTGGCATGTATAATTCTGTATAAATAAGAATAAGAAATAACTTGTACACAGCAGTTGGAGGAAGAATAAAAAAACACTAACAAATCTAAAAATGATTTAATTATTGTGTCAGTATAACACAAAATTCACCAGGTTTAAGTCAAAACATTGGAGCTCTTGTTAATCCTTGTTTTTAAGCAACATGGTTTTGTAATTTCTAAAATGGAGAATTTGGACTAAAAGTTATCAAAAGCCTCTTCTATTTCTGTCTATGATTTTTGCTCAAGCAAACTGGATGTCTTTGCCATTTTTCAAGTGTAAAAAAGTACTGGCCAGAAATATTTGGCTCTCTACAATGCCTGAGAAAATTTGATAGTGACATGAAATCATGGTGTAATGCTCAGGGAGAAACTGAGATAGTATTACACATTAGAGATTAGATAATACTTTATTGATCAAGATATAAGACTAGCTAACTGAATAGGACTAATGTCACAAAGTATTCAGTGATCCATTGAGGAAAGTCATGGATTAATATAGGTTCCATAGCTGGGGAGAAAGAACAGCTGAGAGATATCAGGGGTTCAAAAGAAACTATTAATTCAATTCTCACAGGTAGGGAGTGAGGGGAAGAAGAGTACTAAAGTTATAAATTCAGATAGAGGGTGGAGGGTGCTGGAGAAACTGAGACAGCAAGTCTGGGTCATAATGATAAGGGGTAGGTTGAGGCTGACCATCTGGAGGTGTTATGATTCCTTTGGAATGTGAATCCAATTATTTCTGAAGGTCAGGAAGTAGGGATTGCTATTCTGGGACAGAGCAATTAAGGGAAGTTTGTACATGGGAACTGTAGCATTAAGGGAAACAGGGCAATTTAGGGAAACATATGTGGGAACTGTGCCTCAGACAAGGGAACAGAGCATTTGAGGGAAATTGATACATGTGGCACAACATTGGGAATTTTCAAAGTCTATATATATATCATTTCTTGGTCCTGGAAAATCAATTTGTGTGAAACATGGAAAAGTTTTCTCTGTCTAGGTACATACTTGCCTCAAATTCAAATTCTTAATTTAATATCACAGTTCTTTATCAACTGGGGTGTGAAAAAAATAGTCCCTGTCTTTCAGGAAATGCCATTCTATAAGTTATGATATATGAATTTTATGGAATAATATTGTTCTATAAGAAATGATCAACAGGGGAGCCATGGTGGCGGAGATCAGACAGGATTCTCTGTAACCTCCTCTAACCTCCCCTCAAACCAACAACATATGAAGCCTCTAGAATGATTCTGAAGCAAAAAAATCCACAATATCTGGAGAACAACATGATTCTAGAAGAAGATACTCTGGAAGAACCTCAAAGCAGGTCTGTTTTAATGGGGCAGGGGGTGGCCTACTGAACCCAGACTGCAGCGCAGGGACACCGGGGCAGGGAGCTGGAGCAAGGAGCTGGAACAGGAGTCGGAACAGGAGTGGGAGTGTTGTGCTTTTCACACACCTGGGAGTCTTCTGCGAGCCTCTTGGAACAATTTGTCCTAATTGTGGGCAGGTGGTTTGGAGGGTCTGCCTTTTGAGGGGGATAGATTGTGAACCACTGAACCCCTGATGAGCATCAGACCTAGCTGCCATTACATATCACCTTAAAGCAATCAATCAAACAACAGGACTGATAAGCACCAGAAATAATTCAATCAGCTGAGCTGCCCAGCCCCTGACATAATTCAATCAGCAGAAGTGCCCAGTTCCTGAAATAACTCAATCAGCAGAACTGCCCCAGGGCAAATTAAAGCAGCTGTCCCACCTTTGCCCAAAACAGACCTCACACCTTTAAAAAAAAAAAAGAATAAAAAGCCAAAAAGAGCTCTCACCATAGACAACTTTTATAGAGAGAGGGAAGAACAGACCTCAAATCCTGAGGCCCCTAAAGGTAAAGCAACTCCAGAAAAAGCCCCAAAGAGAGACATAAATTGCTCTCCATGTCACAAGGCTTTCTTTGAAGATTGCATAAAAAATCTTAAAGGAGAGTTAGAAGAAACATGGGGAAACGAAATGAGATCACTGCAAAATAAAATAGAAAAAATGGAAAAAGAATGCAATGAACAAAAAAATGTAATTGGTCAATTGCAAAAGGAACTAAAAACAGTAACTGAAGAAAATAAGACATTAAAAATTAGAATCGAACAATTGGAAATTAATGACTCATCAAGACTTCAAGAATCAGTTGAACAAAAACAAAAAAATGAAAAGATAGAGAAAAA
>JAJPUD010005225.1:82123-119117 GCA_023553655.1 Myrmecobius fasciatus | reverse complement strand
TAGTCTGGAAGAAATTAGGCATTGACCCACACCTAACACCATATACCAAGATAAGGTCAAAATGGATTCATGATCTAGGCATAAAGAATGATATTATAAACAAATTAGAACAATGTAGGATGGTTTACCTCTCAGACCTGTGGAGGGGGAAGGAATTTGTGACCAAAGAAGAACTAGAGGTCATCATTAATCACAAAATAGATAAGTTTGACTATATCAAGTTGAAAAGTTTTTGTACAAACAAAATGAATGCAGACAAGATTAGAAGGGTAGCAGTAAACTGGGAAAATATTTTTACATCCAAAGGTTCTGATAAAGGCCTCATTTCTAAAATATATAGAGAATTGACTCAAATATATAAGAATTCAAGCCATTCTCCAATTGACAAATGGTCAAAAGATATGAACAGACAATTTTCAGATGAAGAAATTGAAACTATTTCCGGTCACATGAAAAGGTGCTCCAAGTCACTATTGATCAGAGAAATGCAAATTAAGACAACTCTGAGATACCACTACACAGGTCAGATTGGCTCAAATGATAGGAAATGATAATGATAGCTGTTGGAGGGGATGTGGGAAAACTGGGACACTGATACATTGTTGGTGGAACTGTGAACAGATCCAACCATTTTGGAGAGCAATTTGGAGCTATGCTCAAAAAGTTATCAAACAGTGCATACCCTTTGACCCAGCAGCGTTTCTACTGGGCCTATATCCCAAAGAGATTTTAAAGGAGGGAAAGGGACCCACATGTGCAAAAATGTTTGTGGCAGCCCTTTTTGTAGTGGCAAGAAACTGGGAATTGAAAAGATGCCCATCAATTAGAGAACGGCTGAATAAATTATTTTATATGAATGGTATGGAATATTATTGTTCTGTAAGAAATGACCAACAGGAGGATTTCAGAGAGGATTGGAGAGACTTGCATGAACTGATGCTGAGTGAAATCAGCAGAACCAGGAGAACATTATACACAGCAACAAGACTATACGATGATCAATTTTGATGGACATGGTTCTCTTCAACAATGATGTGATTCAAACCAGTTGTTCTGCGATGAAGATAGTCATATACATCCAGAGAGAGGCCTGTGGGAACTGAGAGTGAACCACAACACAGCATTTTAACGCTTTCTGTGAATATTTCCATGCCTTCTGTTTTCCTTCTTAGGTTGTTTTTTTCTTCTTCTCTTTCTAGATCTGATGTTTCTTGTGCAGTAAGATAACTGTATAGATATGTATACATGTATTGTATTTGTCATATAATTTATCCTATCTAGCATGTATTAGATTACCTGTCATCTATGGGGTGGGAGGTGGGGGGAAGGAAAGGAAAAGCTTGGGAAAAAAAAGTTTTTTTGCAAAGGTCAATGTTGAAAGGTCACTCATATGTTTTGTAAATAAAAAACTTTATTAAAAAAATAAAAAAGAAATGATCAACAGAATGATTTCAGAAAGGCCTGGAGAGATTTATGTGAAGTAATACTAAATGAAGTGAGCAGAACCAGGAGATCATTGTACACAGCAACAAGATTATGTGATCAGTTCTAATGGACTTTTCAACAGTGAGGCAATTCAGGCCAGTTCCAATGGACTGTGATGGAGAGAGCCCTAGCATCCAGAAAGAGAATTTTGAGGACTGAGCATAGATCACAATATATCATTTTCTCCTGTTTTGTTGTTCTTTGCTTGCTTTTTGTTTTCACTCTCACATTTTCTCCCTTTTTCATCTGATTTTTCTTATGTAGCACCATAAATGTGGAAATAAGTATAGCAGAATTTCCCATGTTTAACATAAAATGGATTGTTTGTTCTCTAAGGAAGGGGGTAGAAGAAGAAAAAAAAATTGGAACACAAGGTTTTGCAAGGGTGAATGCTGAAAACAATCTATGCAGATATTTTGAAAATAAAAAGCTGAAAAAAAGGAAATGTCATTCTATACATAAGATATATTAGTATTTGCATTGAAAATTTATAAAATTTTCCCTACAAGAAAATAAATACACTTTTACAGCCATATAAATCATGTAACTCCATTCTGTCTGTGTAAAAACAAGGATTTCTTTTTATGGGATCTAGAAAGCCAAAACCATTTCCTCCAATTTTACTGATACATAAAGTGACTCATGGGAAGGTGTGGCAAATTTCTAAAGATCAAACAATGAGTCAGGACCCATCTGCTGCCCTCTCCCTATCACTCTGTGGTTTCACCTTGTTTTCAGAGCAGTTGAGTTATAAATTCTATCTGTTCATCAAATTAAAATTTTTTTAGCAGAAACAACTGTGATATAAATACATGGGCACACACTAAATATAGATGCTCAAGGAAAAAGAAAGCTTATTGCAGAAAGAACAATCCTGAATGAATAGGAATTATCATGCTAATAAAAAAAAAAAAAGATTTAAATACTCTTTAAATAGAAACCTCCTCAGTCATTCATAGCTAGTGATAAACTTTAGGAATTATCTTTTGGACTCTGGAAGTCACAGTCAGAAGTTAATTTACCTAGTTAAAATTTAAGAAAATGATGTATTTCTTGGTTCTCTCAGATTTAAAATATATTTCTTTAAAATTGATTTTTTACTTTTAATATAACAACTGTTTCTCAGTAAGACACATATCCTCCTCCCCTTCCCCCATAAAATTAAAAAAAAAAATTCAATCAACTGGAAAATTACCCCATTTGACATTTTTAGGAATATTCTTATGTTCTGTTGTATAAAATGTTTGTCCTTTAGAACCAAAATTGGGCGTTGCCTTTAATTTGAAATCAGATGCATTTAAAAATTGGAAAGAACTGTGACTCCACTGGTGGAGGGGGGAAAATATATGGGAAGGGGATTCCCTCTTTCAGTGAAGATGACAACTGAAATAGTTTGGAGGCATTGGGAGATTGAGGAAGCTTGCCTAGTTTCATAGAGGCAACATTTGTCAGAGGTTGGACTTCTACATAGGTCCTACAAAGGATGGCTCTCTATCAACTACTGTGTATCTTACTGTCTTTCTGCAACATTCTTATGAATAAGAATAATTTTATTCCATTCTTAATATACTATATATATATATGTACTTATATATATATAAACATACATATATGTATGTATTTACATATATAAGTATACATATATACTATATTAAGGATGGAATGATATATATATATATGGAATAAATATATATATATATATATATGTTGTCATTCCCCAATCAAGGAATATCCGTTCAATTATTTTTGTTTGTGTTGTCACTACAAAATGCACTGCCATAATTTTTTTTTAATTTTCTATATTTGACTTCCTTGCAATATAATCTCATTAGTATAATCACTTAGTTAAAGTAAGTAGATACTTATATACCTGGAATAATTTCAAATTGTTTCCTGGATTTGTTTATTGTCTATCATAGGATATTTATTTATATTTAGAAGTGGCTGGCTGAATCTTAATGTTCCAAATTCTAATTATATTTACATACAGTTCAAAAAGAAACACCATTTTTTCTCATAAAATGGCAACAATTATAATGACAATCATACTTATATGATTTTTTAAAGTCTACAAGGGATCTTTGGATATGGTATTACATCCATTCCTCATAATAGCTGGGAAGGACAGGTCCTATATTGGAATTTATTTTTCATTTAAAAAGTAAAGTTAAATGAAGTCAGGTGATTTGCTCCAATATTCAGAGTCACTAGGCTAATAAATAAAAAGGGCAGGAATTTAAGTTAGAGCTTCCTGTACAGGACCACTCAGCTATTCTAGCTAAGTCAAAATTATCTTAATGATTTCTAAGGTCTCTTCCCATTCTGTGAGGCTATAACTTATGAAGAAATGACTCCAATTTAGAAATCACAGTCATAAACATAAAACAAAGAATAACATACATGCAAATAGCCTCTTTTCCTTTCTTGGGGAAGCAAAGACCTCAAAAAGGCATTTCCTGTCACCATTGCCAACATTCTAAAATTACATACAATTTTAAATTGCCCTAAATGCTTGAGGTTTCTATGGGGTTTTTAACCATTATTTTTATGGGCCCAGCTATTGCTCTGCAAGCTTAACAAAAATATTTTCCAATAAAGAAATAAATGACATAATGACTTGAAAGAATAGCACCTTATATTGAAGGTACATTTGAACAAAATGTTTGTTTCTACTATATTGATGTTTTTTTTTTCTTTTTTTTTAATCAAATTTATGTTATTTGGAGAAACAGAATAAGAAAAAATAAAAATGGAAAAAGAATACATAACAAAATGAAACAATACAAAAAGAAACATTGTCATGTGCCCAGGAGAAGGTCAGGGAGGATTCAAAATATATAATAACAAATACCAATTTAAGAAAAAAAAATATGTTTATGCATATATATATTAGTAAAAGAAATTATATTCCTGTGTCCATCTTTCTTTTTTTTTTACTCCCTTTAAATTGTTCTTTTGCTCTCTGCTTTGCACCTTTTTTATTTTATTCTTTTTCCCTTCTTTCATCCCCCTATTACCCCCAAGCAGACTATAATTAAGAAATAATATATTTATAAATAGATATGTAGATATATACATATATACACATACACACACATATCTCCTTTACATCCCCTCATTACCCCCAAGCTACAGTTAAGAAAAGATATATTTTTGTATAAATATGTCAATATATACATACATACACACACATAACCCATGGGCACATCTCTTTCCTATATCTGCTAACTCTCATTAAATTCTGCTGCTTAACTTGCTTTGCTATTATTTAACCTCCCCCTGCTCAAGTCTTCTTCCCTTGTTTTCTTCCTTCACCCTTTGCTTCCCCATCTGCCCATCCCTCTTACTTATTTCTTTATAGATTTTGGAAGCTGCTATACCTTTCCTGGTATTCATGTAGTGTCATCTATTTAACTCATTCCTCATATGAGTAGGTTTCCAGAACTACAAGCCCTCCACCCCTCTCAAATGCTTCTGTGTCACTTCTTCCTCTGCACCTCTGTACCTCATTTATATAACATGATTTACTATTTTAGCCTTTACTGTGCCAATCTTTCTTTTGAGCTTTCCTATTGTTGATGTAAATCTTAAATATAAAGTATACATTTTCCCTGGAGGAAAAAAAATATAAATAATCCATATTGATTCCTTAAAATTGTTTTTTGATATTAGCTCTTAGATGTTAATTTTTCTGTTAATTTGGGATTTGGTGGATAGAAAGGCCTGGAAATCCACAAATTCACTGAATATCCATATTTTTCATTCAAAATCATAGATGATTTTGCTATATATGATATTTTGGGATACAGGCCTGGTTCTTTTGGTTGTCTGTAAATGATTCCAGGACCTGACATCTTGTATTGTGGTTGCTGATAAATCTTGTACAATTCTAATTGTAGCTCCAATGTATTTGAATTAGTTTTTTCTTATTTCTTGAAAAATTTTCTCTTTGATCTGGGTATTTCAAAACGTGTTTTCCACAAAGGATCTCATTTAGGTGGTGATTGGTAGATTTTTTTCTATTTCTACTTCCCCCTCATATTCTATCTAAGATTATTTTCTGCATTGTTGTGTCAAGGTTCTCTTTTTGGCTACAACTTTCTGGCAGTCTAATTATTATTTTTATTTTATTTTCTTCATTTGTTCTCCATATTTGTCTTTTTTCTTATAAAATATTTCAAATTGTGTTCTATTTTCTCATATTTCATAATTGGTTTTGTTATTTCTTTGTCTCTCTTAGTTTCACTGACTTCCCCTTGCCCAATTCTAATTTTCAAACAGTTATTTTCAATTTTAAGATTTGGTACCTCCTTTTCTATTTTTTTTTCATAATCTTGTTTTTCTTGGATGGTTTTAATTTTTTTTCCTTAGTTTTTTCTTCATGTCTCTCATTTAATCTTTGAATTCTTTTTTAAGTTCTATAATTCTCTTTAGGCATGGAGTCATTTCACATTACTCTTTGGGGTAGAAGCTTCTTTTTAATAAAGCGTCCTCCTCTGCAGATGAACCCCACTCTTTCTCTGTTCGCATGATATGTTTCAATGATGGAGTAATTTCTTCTTTGCCCATTCAGGTTTTGTTTTGTTTTGTTTTTAATAAGAAGTATTACTGTAAGACCTCCAATTCTGGGAGGATGGGAATATGATGTCTCTAGTTTCTTTTCAGCTTTCCACTCCACTAGGAACCCCAAACTGAGAGCCCTGCCCCAGACAGCAGAATCCCGCTTTTTTCCTGCTTTTGCACCCCCAGTGTGCTGTCTCCTTCTGCACCTCAGTTGGACACCTGGGTTTCTCCTCCCCAATCAGTGGAGGTTTCCTCAGCCTTCCTGGACTCAGACCCAGACTTTACAAACAGTACAAACAGTTCCGGAGATGAAAGTCTCTGTGGTTTCTGCTGAGGATCCAACCATTCACAGCTAGGCTTAGAGCTCCCACTTGGAGTTTCTGTGGAGCCAGCCCTGAGGTGTTTAAATTGCAAATAGGTTAATCCTAACCTGGGGTCTTTCTTCAGATCTTCTCCAGTTGTATCTGGAGGCCTTGTGTTTTGCCTCAAGTCTTCTTGGTTTTTCACCTTCTAAATTCATCCTAAGGTGCAAATTTGTTCTATTTGTGAGAGGAATTGGGAGAGCTTGAAAGTTATTGACCTGTTCTGCCATCTTCCCAGAACCCTCCCCCGAAGATTTTTCTAATAAAAATATGCTTATTGAATATTTTAAGATATATTGCTACCTAAGGATTGAAGGAAAGTAAAAGTATATAATAGATGCTAAGTGTGAAGCACCTATTTAATTAGCACAAAAAGTATAATAGCAAATCTATGCATATAGATTTGCTATATATAAATATATATATATATATATATATATGTATAAATTACAGGTCTAATTGCAAAATGACATTCAATAAAATAAATATATAAAGGAAATGTCTAAAACAAAAATAAAAAATGCAATTTAATAGAGGCTACCACTGTTGCTAATTGACTTCAACACAAAATTTATTTACATCTGCCCATTAAATTGCTCTGTAGCTCAAAATAGTTTTAATACCATCCTAATTGTAGCATGCTAAACTGATTCAATTTCTGCTCCTACAAGTCTCATTCAAGTCCAAAGCATGCCTTGAACAAACAATTCTAGAGTGTAGAAACTCTAAGAATCTCCAGTGGATCTGAGAATCCTTCACTTTCTTTGGAGTATTCCTTAATCAGGAGTGTAACTAGGGAAATGAGGTCAAGGCTATGCTGTATGACAGAAAATTAAGAGGGTAGCACCAAAAATCATCAGCAGACTAATTCACCAGCTTCTTTCCTCCTCTCTATCATCATACCATCTTTCATTGTATATTTCTTCCTCTCAGTACTGCAGGATAGCAACCTTGAAATGTCCTAGAGTATGATTCTTCTCTCCACTTCTGACCTCAAACCAGATTCTGTGGCTGCTTACTAAAATATTTTTTAGTTATTACTTTCCTGAATTTAACATTGTCTTTACCTCAAATATTTTACTTGGGATAGTGTGCCTACAAATCCTCCAAATGTGTTTTTACTTGCATTTTGTTCCAAATTCCACAAATCTGAAAAAAGAAAGAAAGAAAATCAGATGATTCAATTGTAGCCAATTCTGTACCCATTAATGATGAGGTATAATGGGGGAGGAAGACATGACTTAAAAATTAGAGGACCTGGATTTGATTTTTGCCTCTAAAAGTACTTTTGTTACCTTGAAAAAATCATGAACATCTCCAAGTTTCCTCATCTGTAAAGTGAGGGTGAGTAAAAAAAAAACTGAGGGTAAGATGAGGCATTCTTTAGGCAAGATAATAGTTTATTAACAGTGACACATGTAAGTATTAAAAGTGGATCTGATTGACCTCAGCTGAATCAGATACCACAATGGAATGGAAAAGATCACTTTTATTGAGTACTGAAAGATGTGTGTATGGAGAGAATGGGAGTGAGGGTTGTGGAATAGTAATTAGGGTCAAGATAGAAAGAGCAGCTTTCTCATTTACTGTAGCTGGAGAATGGTTGGTTGGCCTTTGGGTTTGACTAATCTCCCTCCCCTCAGATGACTCAGGATTGCTAATTATTTTGTGGGCCTCAAACATCTTTAGTAAACTTGGACTGGAAATCAGAACCATCTTCATCCATATCATCCCAGTTAGCCATTCTATAGAGGAGACCAAAGCATTACTATTTTGAAAAGGAAGAATGAGGGCAGAAATGCTATTCCTTGTGGAGGGGCTCACCTTAAACTAGGTTTTTGTTTGTTTGTTTTGTTTTGTTTTTTTGTTTTGTTTTTAACCGATAAACAAAACATGGGATTCAATCTAGCAAATGATCCAGATGCTAGAAGTGATTATAATATTTAGCAATGTGCTCAATTTGGAATGGGAGAAACTGCATTTTTTTATTAATACTTTTTATTTGCAAAGCATATGTATGGGTAATTCCTAAATATTAACCCTTACAAAGCTTTCTGTTACAAATTTTTCCCCCCTACTCCCCACCCCTTCCCTAGATGGCAGGATATCCACTACATGATAATTATGAAACTGCATTTTTTTTTTAGCTAAATGGAGAAATGGAGCTTAACAAAATAGGAAATAAGATCAATCATAAACTAGAATTGATTATTAAGTGATAAGTATAATTTTAATTTTCCTCAGGAAATTTTACTAGATGACTTCTATCTGAGAGCTATGTTATTATGATTCTGTGTTTAATACTACATGGAAGATTTGGTTATGTTAATAGACCAAGATTCAGTTTTATGTAAATACACCCCTAATTTCAGCTCATTTTTTATCTGAACTACTGTGATAGCCTCCTAAAAGAGTTCCACTTTATTCTGGTCTACTGCCTTTTGAAACATTTTGCATAAAAGCATTAGATTAATTTTCCTCAAATAATACTTTTATGGATTTTCTCAAAAAAGCATTAATGTCTATCCACTGATTATAGGGTAGTGGCCAGTGAAAAACTCCTTTGTCAGACAGTCAGGTTGCAAACTACATGTTCGGTCTTCTTTTTCAGAACTCCTTTGCTCAGTCAAGCAAATGGGCAAATTTTGGCAAGCTTCCCAACTATCCTGGCTCTAATTACTATTCTCCAATCCTGAACCCCCACTCCTCCCGACCATACATACATACCTCCTTTGAGTGTTGGATAAAAATGGTCTTTTTCATTCCATTGTGGTCACTGACCTAACTTGGGAGGTCAATTAGATCCATTTTATAACAGTTATATGTGTCACTATTAATAAACTATAATCTTGCGATTTTGCCAGCTTGCCAATTTTTTTTCCCATTATTCAAGTAAAAACTTATTTCCCTTCAGTTTTTCAAGGGCTAGGATTATTTAAGTTTTATCAAGTATGTCTATCATATAATAATATACCTAATCTATGTCCAGGACCTAATAAATATACATATCAATGGATTTGAATGAGTAGATGATTGATTTGAAACTTCTTCCTACCACTCCCTCTCCAGACTCTTCATTCCTATGCTTCAGGATCAACCTTAATCCTTCCTTCATGAAGTCTTCTGAAAATACAAAGATTCCTTCTCCTCCCACCAAAAAAAAAGCATTGTTCCTACTGCTATCAATGAGTAATAGTTTGGCATTTTTCTCATTATCTATTTACTGTGATTTTTTTTAAATTGATAACTGTCATGAGTTTGTGATTTTATCTTCAAACATCTTCCCTTTAAAAAAAAATAATTTTGGGGCAGCTAGGTGGCGCAGTGGATAGAGCACCAGCCCTGAAGTCAGGAGGACCTGAGTTCAAATCTGGTCTCAGACACGTAACAGCTGTGTGACCCTGGGCAAGTCACTTCACCCCAATTGCCTCAGAAAAAAAAAATAATTTTAAAAAAGCAAGAAATTTAAATGAAACAAAAATGTTACATACAAGATTTTTAACTCCTTAAAGGTAAGTGCTTATAAATGCTTCATAAAATATAGGAGGGATCATAGTTATTTCATCTCCTTCAATTCTACAGATGAAAAATTAACATCCAGAGTCAATAAATAACATACTCAAAATGATAATAATTAGTGAGGCAGTATTTATATTATGTCTGATTTTTTGCCTAGTAATCTGTATAAACTTAGAGATATAATATATAAAATATATGTACTTATTTCATTCTAAATAATATTATGAAAATTTCCCTATGGCTCTCATCTCCCTACTGAGATTATTAGTCCTTTAAATATCCCCTGCTATTGAACTTAGTGTTTTACTCCATTGCTTTATATTATCCAATTTATTTTATTTTCAATTCATACAAAAGCCTTCAGAGTGGAATTAATATATAACAATGACCTCTTTGCTTTGCCTCCATCATTGTGCAAACAGAAGATTTTTTTAATGATATGGAAATGACCTGATTCTTGAATGTCAGAGGAAGCAAAACTCTGGCAGGTTCTGGAGATATGGAAATATTTGAAGCTATGATCCTCCCTATTTCTAAAAAATATATTTTATATTTGCTTTCTAAAAACCAACCCAGCTAAATTTGGAAAAACTCAGCAATTGGTTACCAATTGGTGAATCTTTTCTGCACATAACAGTTCATGAAAACTGTCTACTAAAGTGTGGAGAAATTTTGAAGTACATCCCTAGAAGGAGTACCCAGTATTTACAAAATCCCAGTTTTTTTGAAGTTTTGATTTTTTTTTTAATAAGTAGTTTTATTCTATGTTCTCTTTTCTGCTTTCCACAGCAAAGGGAAGAGTTATACAGCATTTATATTTTGCCTTGTAAATGATAAAAACACTCTATGTTTTATTATCTTTGCCTACTTTGTTTTCAGACATTTGTTATCATGAAAAGAAGATGCTCATTTTAGAACGGCCTTGACCTCATTAAGGACACAGAAAAAAAATTTTCAAATTACAGTGCTAGTACCTAAGAGAAGACGTTTAATCAACCCAAGATAAATTAAAGAGATTCTATTGACTAGTGTAATCCATTAATATTTGCATATGCTTTATTCAGGCACATTATGAGCATACATAGAAATTAAGTGGCCAAAGAGAACATATATAAATAAATAAAATAGTCTGACATAATGAATCAATTATCATCTTTGATTACCTTTATTCTATGGTATACATCAAAATAGAAAAGAGACAAATCATTTCTTTTGAAAACAAAGAAAAAGAGGTCCCTAGGAGTTTTAAGTTTTCAATAAAGACAAAATTTTGATTTGTTCATTAAATGGCTTCACAAAGTAATAAGTGAAAAAAAAATTTAAAGGAACTTTGGCTGAATTTTCCTGCCCATTAGTTTCCCAGCATGGCTTTTCTGCTCTTGGTATTTCCTTTCAAGTAGACAGAAATTCATAAGACATAAAATGTGTTACATAGGTTCACTTAATTTTAATGCAGGCAAGGGAGCCCAAATGAATGTTAAAGAAGTCAGTGAAGTCAAACTAGGCTATGGAAAGTAGTAAGTCTTTCCGCGGCCCCCCCCCCCGAATAAATAGTTCCAGTAAAACAAATGAGAGAAAAAATAACTATTTCCAAAAAGTATGACATGTATCCATTTCTTTTCTCATAATGGAGAAAAAAAGAAACAAGCAAAAACAACAACAAAACAAACAAACAAAAATAAGAACTCTATTGCTAGATGACATACCATTAACTCCTTACTCTTATGCTTGTAGCCTGTGTTATACTAGATAAAACATTTAACTTCTCTGGGACTCAGTTTTTTCATCTCTAAAATGAAGGGATTAAAATGAGGGAAACTGTTAAGTTACTTTTGGATCTAAATCTATAAATTCATTGCCAGATTGTTCATTGAGAAGAAAATGAACATCAAAGAAATTATTGCCTTGTGCACAATGACTCATGTAATGTCAGTGGTTGAATTTATTCATGGCTTTCTCCTATTTCCAATTTGACTACTCTTTCCATTTGACCACAACTTCTTTTATATATATACTGATGTATTTCTTTTTTTTAGTAGAAGTATTTGAGGACTTTCCCTGGTATCTGGTATGTCTCTTATAATAAACAATTGCCAGTCTAATATCTTGATCTCCTCTAAAAGTCAAGGAATGTTCCACAACTTTGCAATCCTGCCACCTTGTTGTTTAATCTACATTGTCCATCCCTCACCCCATAAAAAATGAATAAGAAAAACACCTTTTTAATAATTTTACAAGCTTAACCAAACAAAACAAATTCCCTCTATGTACACACACACACATATACATACATACATATATAGATATGTTTTCATCATTTCTTTGCCATGGATAGTCTGTTTCAACTTTGGTCTTCGGAAATCACCATTTCATTGATTATAGTTCTTACAGATTTCAAAATTATTTTTATAATTTTGTTTTTATATTATAAATTATTCTGCTATACTTTTATATATTTTTGAGGGGGTATTCTCCTTATTTTCACTTTCCATAAATTGGTAAAGTGAAACAAGTAATGGTTATTTAAAATCTTTCCTCTGTAAATTTGGAGATTTGGAATCAGAAGTTATTAAGATTTCCCTACTTTTAACTAGGGGATGTTAACTAGCTATATTTGTTCCCATGACCTCTTTACTGCTTTGTAAACTTAATAACCTCGGATATTATTGTTTTTTGGAAGACTTAATCCATATCAGAGAACATTTGTTGCTGTTCAATTGATGATTCTTTGTGACCACAATTGGGGTTTTCTTGGCAAAGAAATTGGAAGGTTTACTATTACTTTTCCAGATCTTTTTTTTTTTTTTTTTCAGGTGAGGACCTGAAACAAATAGGATTTAGTATTTTGGTCAGGCTCACACAGCTAGGAAATGTCTGAGATTTGATTTGAACTGAGGAAGATGAGTCTTCCCAACTTCAGGCCCAGCACTCTATATACTGTGCCCCATAGACAGAGTTAAAGCAAATAGGAATTGGCTGAGAAACATTCACAAAGACCTCTGAGGAGCTATAAATTATGATCAAAGTTTGCTGCTCTGCTCTATCAGTGTGGGCACTTAACCTCATTGCATCTTCATTTTTAAGCTATAAAATTGTACTAGCTGTTTCGTGATGTGGTAGTGGGGAGTAAATAATAAAATGTATTGCACAGCAGTTTGCAAACATAAAAGGTCCTGTATAAATCTTCTACAAACAAAAAAATGCCTCTACCATATTTTTCTTATCCAGTCTGTCAGTCTAAACCAATCCAAAGCCAGGTCAGAGTTGTCTATTTTTATATACTGTATTTAGATGTTTTACTTGTCACCTAATCATACTGGGATTGAAATTCACTCAGGCATCTTTGCTACTTAGGAAGACATTCAAGGGAAAAAGTAACTTAGCTGCTTGATGTCAAATAAATCATTTAATAGTAATTCAGCATATATTAAAGGGGCAGCTATGTGGCTCACTGGATAGAACACCAAGCTTGGAGTTAGAAAGGCCTGAGTTACAATTTGTCCTCAGATACATAGTCCATGTATGAACCTATGGAGGGTCACTTAAATCTGTTTGCCGCAGCTTTACAACCTGTAAAATGAGCTAGAGGGAAATTACAAAGTACTCCCAATATATTTGTTAAAAAAAAACAAAAACAATAGCAAAAACAATAACAAACAAAACAAACAGCCTGAAATAGGATAACACTTCTATTCTTATCACCCATGAGTACATAATATATACACACTTTGCACATAGATAAGCAAATTTAAAAAGTTGCCAGAGAGCGAGAAGTTTAACAATTGACCAGTTGTTTTCATTTTATGGAGATATGTAAAAATTGGATTTTACTTGATGATTCTAAAAATGAGGAAATCAAAAAAAGAAATACAAAGAAATCTAGCAGTAGTTTTCCCAAATTAGATAGGGAGAGCAAGGTCATGAAAAGCCAAGGAGGACAAAGTATTTAAGAGGAGATGCTAGTCAACCATATCAAATGCTGCATTGAAGTTGAAAAGGATAAGAGTTTAGAAAAAGTCATCTAATTTGACAATGAGAGAAAATGTTAAAAAGAGAGCAGTTTCACTTGAGTGAATTGCAGCATTTTAGAGCTAGAAGGGATCTTATAGTTCAACTACTTCATTTCTTTAGGTGGGGTCCAGAGAAGTAAAGTCATATCTCAAATTGGGGTAAAGGTGACCTTTTTGGGGTCTGTCATCAATCTCAATCAATAGAACCAAAGTAGATTCTCCACTCTTCTCTTCTAAAATGACAATTGAAAAGTACATTTTACCTTTGATAACTAAAGCTTATGGAAAGGGTCATGCCCATGTTCTTTTTCTCTCTTGGCTGAAGAGAGTTGGAAGAATGTAAAAATTAATTATGAAAACACATTGCCTTTTGCAAATGTTTTCCAACAGTAGCTTAATCATATCTGTAGCATATCCAAAACTGAGAATGAGTCAATATTGAAAAAAATAATCTTTGAATTTGCTGAATTTTCATTATGAAAATCCACAACCTATTTGCTACATTTATGAGGGACTTTACATTTAATTAATTTGGTTAAATATCTTCAACAAATATTCTGAGGACCAAAAAAGATAAGATTAGAGGAGAAAGCAACAAGCAAGAACCCCATTAAGCCTTCTGGTGTTGAACAGGCTTTTGATTTCAGTATAACTTTCTTTTTCTGTGGCTTCTTAATAAGATTAACTGCAGGATTTACTAGTAAAGGGCAGAGCCTATTCAATAATATCCAACTGTTCACAGCCAATGTGAAATGGTCCAGATTGAAACATCTATTCTCACTCCTTACAAATCCCTCTCAAATGAAGCAATGTTTATTCTTTCAGCTTTTAAAAAAAGGCAATCCTGAATGAAAATAGATTATAATTTCTGGACAATTCATATTCAATCACTGTCCTGAATCGTTTCATTTATTTGTAATTGTCTGTATGTCTTTTAGTTTGCTTTAAAGCAATATTCTCTCTGGTCATTTAAAAAGGATCTGAAATTTCAAATGATGACAGTTACATTAATATTTACAAATGGTATGGAGAAAACAACAGCAACAGCAACTATGATTCATAAAGAATCTATTCTCTTTGCTGTCAATCTGCCAATATCATAGCAGAAGTAGGAAATGATCACATGAGAGAAAGACTCATGATATATTATACATACTGCATACACTTGTCTGTTTTCCTGATTGGATTGCTAAGTCATTCATTTTTGAGTAGCTGTAGATCTTATTGTAGTAATTTTTAATGGTAACTAGTTCAATCAGGAAACATTTGATCTTTTGGCAAGCAGGGAGACAAACCAGCCAGAGCTAATGCAAAGTTAGAGTACAAGTTTATTTGCAAATTATTTCAGGGGAGAATAACAGAAAGTTTATTGCCTCACAAAATGGTGAAAAATAATAAAGGGTAAAATAAGCTGGCAGAAAACTTGGCCAGAGTTCTCAAAAAGCAATTATAGATAAAAATGGAAGAAAGACAACACATAAAAGCAAAGTGGAACAGATTTATTCACCATTTCTACAGTCAATTATTATCATTTTAATCTTTCACATTTAGACTCGAGAACTACTTTATGTACTGTGTAAGGAAATAAATATAGCACTTAAAGATTCAAAGTTGAGAAGAAAAGCTGAATCTGGTGAAATCTAAAATTAGGAAACCCATGCTAGAAGTAACACAATATGAAGAAAATAAATAAAAACTCAGGGGAAAAGAATCCCATCCAATTTTATAAAAATCAAAGCAAAATATGAATGTTCAGAAATTATAATCCACATTTATTTCTCATAGTGCTTAGATCATGGTCAGTAATGGTCTCCATGAAATCTTTATTGGTCACATAACATCTGGAAGTATCATGTCCAATTCTGCTACTGCTGCTCTTTAGGAGGAGGGGGGGCAATTGTCTAAGTAGGGACAATAAAAAGGTGAACACTCATGATGATTACAATTATATATATGTGTGTGTGTATATATATGTATATATATAATTATATGCATACAGATACAAATATATGTGGCGCCTAATAGGCACCTTGTACCAGGGGTACAAGGATGGATATGAGATAATTAATTCATCATTTAATAGATGCATTGATTATCTCATATCCATCCTTTTACCCCTGGTGCAGAGTACATAACATATGATAAATTCTTGTTAAATATATAAATTTACAAAAAGTATGATCAATTTACCAAAGGCTACATTGACAGAAAATCTTTGATAAGAGTGAGGATTTAGATCTTCTATTTTGACTCTTAGCCTTTATATTATATAACTTCCCTCATGAATTACCTTTTTGAGAAGAGGGAATAGATTTTTTTTTTGTGTTCTTCCAGCATCAAAACTGTTTCTAGTGAATGTAAATTATAGAGAAGTAAGTTTATTTCAGTTCAAAAGAAAATGTTCTTACTGCATAGAGCTATCTAGTAATGTAAGATAGCTACAAAAGTGGTAAATTCTCTATTACAGAAAAATATTCAAATAGTTGTTGGAAGGCTCTTTTTTCAGGGATTGGAATTGAGCCTAGTATTAGGAAGGATCTCATATTTTACTTTGTATTTCCCCTTCAAACACTAAAACAATAAGAAGTAGCATTTTCTATAGAGTTTTAAGGTTTGACAAGTATTTCACTGGTGTTATATCAGCTGATCGTTACAAGCACCCTGTGAGGTAGATTATTATATGGATATATGAGGATATTATTATCCTTATTTTACAAATGGGGAAGCTAAGACAGACAATATTAAATGATTTGTTCAGAAACACAAAGTTACTAAAGTCTGAGATTGAATTTGAATTTAGGGCCTCCTGAATACACATCTAGCATTCTACTATCCCACCAAGCTGGTAGATAATATGATTTTACTGATAGAGATTTTGAACATTTGAGATATATTCTTTCTTTCTTTTTTCCTTTTCTCTCTCCCAGTTTTTCTACCATTTAGGGTTGGGAAATAAGCCAGGAAAGTGAAAAACACCATATATCAGTGCAAGTTGTAGACTTTAAGAGATCCTAAGAGGTTAAGTGACTTGCTAGAGTCATACAGTTAGTATGTGTCAGAGGTAGGGTTAGAAGTCATGTTTTCCTGCATTCATGGACAATTCTCCATTTATGACCACTTCTCTTGTTTATATATCTCTATTACAGGGAATTTCCTGGTGAAGAAATTCCCTTCATCATTGCAGATCACAACAAACTCTTTAATTTTTAGCATTTAAGAAGTACTTGAGTATAGAGAGGGATTGATTATCTCAGAAACATAAAAGTAGCATTTATCAGAGACAAGACTTGAGATGTCTTTTTTTTTTTCCTTTTGAGGCAATTGGATTCAAATGACTTGTTCAAGGTAACACAATTAGTAAATGTCTGAGACTGGATATCCTGACTCCAGGACTAGTGCTTTTTTCCATTGTACCATTTCAATGTATTTCAGACTGTAAAACTGGCCATTTATCCATTCTGCTATTTTCTCTTTTTATTTCCATATCAAAAATAAAATTTCGAACTTCAAAATATGCCCCTATTTAATTATTTTAATATCATTTTATTGACTACCCTCTACATTAAGGTATCACACTCAACACCATGGGAAATACGAACATGATGGCTTCTCTTCCCTCTAGGATCTTTTGATCTAATTGTGAAAATACTAACATGAGAGGAGACAACATAATATAATGAAAAGTGCAATGGTCTATGGGTCTTGGGACCTGGCTTCTGTCCTCAGCTAATTCACTAAATGACCTCAGCAAAATTGCTTCATCTTATTGGATTTCATCTATAAAATTGCAATGTTGGTAGATGAGAAAGTCTCTAAGGCCTCTTTAGCTCTAAGATTCTATGGTTTTCAATTACAAAAATTAAACAATGAAATAATACAAATTGGTTTATCCCTAATGAACTTGACCTAAGTTTTGAGGCCCGATGTAATTTCCCTAAGCTGAGTTCTTTCTAGATCATAAATAGTTTAGGAGTTGATTATACCTGGGATAGTGTTTCTAACTTGTTCTTGGGCCTTAGAATTCAATGTGATAAGAATAATCAAATTCAAATTCCTTGTGGATGAAATGAGTCACAAATATGTTTTCTGCCAGCCATCAGTAGAATGTAATTTCTTTTGTAGAGAAGAAAGTGGGATCCTAATTTCAAAAAAAGTAGAAAGATTCAAAAGATGGAGTAGATTTTAACCTGAACCATTTGCATACAATCAATGGTTATTGCTCTCCCATAACTGAGAGCAAAAATAAAGTAGCTTTCCCCCCCATTTTGGATAGGTGTCTTCCCCCAAACTAGGTTGCTAATTATGAAAAAAAATATAAAATTAAATTTAATGGGGAAAACTTAAAAGAAAATTTCTGATCTGTTACCCTTAATATGAAATAATTAAAATTATTGAATATATCAAGAAAATTCTTGCTCTCTTCCATCTAATATAAAAAATAAGAGGCTACTCCAGGAACTCCTATAAAAAAAGACATTTTCTATATCAGTTTTTCTCAAACTTTTGTTCAAAGAATTTTTGTTTCTGTGGATTATGTTCAGAAATATCATATTAGAAATTAAAAATAGAACTAATTTTGAATTTGTAGACTCACTGAAAGGGTTTCAAATACTCTCAGGATTCTTTAGATCAAACTTGAGAACAATCTGAACAGTGAAAATCAGTGCCCAGAACATGATAGTGGTCATAGAGCAGTTGTATGAATTCCTGGAAGTAGGCCACAAGAAGTGTTCTGTGAAATGATTCTCTTCCTAGCACCACAAATTATATTTTATAGTGAGACGTTAAATTCCTCTAATCTATTATGATTAAAATTTTCTTCTGTGATATACAAGCAATATTTGAAAACAAATAACTTGGGATGTGTAATGAAGTGATGATTCTTCCCCACCCTTACTACCCCAGGTATCAAAGAGTTAGTTCAAGCCATAGGAAATGAGAAAGTCCCATGAAGTGGTCTAGGCCATTTGAACCAAGGGACTTTGGGAAATGTAAGGATTATTAGAGATCTATGCTATAAAGTACTATGATATTATCAAGTACCACATCATCTTCAGTAAGGAGAGGCATCCAATTATATCTTAATTATTGAGGATGTTGTAGGCTTTGAGATGAGTTATAAAAGCTGCATACCAAACTCAAAACTCATTGTTTTTCAAACTAATTAAATTATACACAAGAACTAACAAAACATTTCAAATTTCTAGCAATAAAAACAAAACAAAACAAAACAAAAAGATACAGCAACTTGTAAGACATTCAATATATGTGCCAAAAATGGGCCATCTTGACATATTATCAGTAAAGTACAAAAAAACCATGGCCAATTTTGTGCCAAAGATATATTGAAAGGTAAAGATTTTCCAAGAATAAATTGGGAAAGAGAAAATTAAAGGCCTGTTTCAGCCTGCAGTTTGAATTGATGGCTTGGATAAAGAAATTCAATTTTGATCTGTTACTTTGGTTTTATAAAATAAGACTATAATGAGAAAAGAAAGTAAGAAAACTGGTATAATAATGAGTGGTCCTAGAAAATATCTATATAAATGTGTCCTTGATAAAGGGGAATTAATGGATCTTGGCAGATGGGTGTGCGATATGCACTTCAGTAAGTGTTTTCATGGTTTTGAAATAGAATATCAATGATTGGATGCTGCTAGTTTAGAAACTCCCTAGCTCTGCATTCTCGCCTTTACATCTGCTTGTCATCTTTTCTCAGTTACAATGTGTTCACAAAGTACAAATCAATAGAAAAGACCTGAATAAGTTAAAATGACCCTAAAATGAGGTTTGTTTTGTTGTTTTGTCATTTCCAATTGTGACCCTTTTGAGGATTTTCTTCACAAAGTTATTGGAGTAGTCTACTATTTCCTTGTCCAGCTCATTTTACAGAAGAGAAAATTGAGGTGAACAGGAGTAAGTGAATTGCCCAGGGTCATAGAGCTAGCCAATGAGTTTTATATTTGGTAACTTGATTTTCAAGTCCTACTACACTCATGGGATCTTTCTCAATAATATGTGAGGATAGATTTGAACTCTGGTCTTCCTCACTATATGCCAGATTATCTATCTGTCATTGGAGGAAAACAAATTTAAAAGGTGGCTGAAACAGATTCAATGAGGTGGGGGACTTTAAAAATGTGCTGATATAGGGATATATGTTTGATCCTCAGGGAACCCAAAGTTAACAGATGAGCTGATGAGAAAGGATGTTCCTTCAAAAATCTAAGCTCTTTTATAAGGAATAGTTACTAGCTTTGTAACACTCAGCAAGACATTTAACCCTGTTTCCCTCAGTTTCCTCATCTGTAAATGGATCTGGAGAAGAATATGACAAATCCCTTCATATCTTTGCAAAGAAAACCTCAAATAGAGTGAGAGAGTATGAAGTAACTGAAATGATTGAACAATAACAGCAACAAAAATAGTAGCTGTTGGGAAATACCATTTATAGATTTATGCTTTAACATGTTCAAAGCACACAACAGTTCTGTGAGATAGATGATTTCACCAGTTTATGTATATAGAATTTTAGCCTACTACTTATCCAGAATTACAGGACTAGTAAGTGACAAGGCGGGATTTTAACTAGGCTATTGTTCAAGTCCAAGATTTTTTCCAATGTAATATGCTTCCTCCTTGTATTTTAAAAGTATATTTAAAATGTATTACACAACTTTAAACCCTTGAGAAAAATTCAGAAATCTGAGCAGCAAATTAACTATTCAAGTAAAACTGTCCCTTCTGGAGTGGTAATTAGAGGATTGAGATATCTGGTATTGTGATTCATAATTGTATTGTTATTTATCATTTTCATTCCATTACTTTTGCCCATTGACTATATAATTCCTCTGTTCTATAGAAGCATGACTATTCTGAAGTTCTTGTCCAACTAATGTTTATTCCCTTTATTTTCTACTCTGCTCTCTTTATTCCCTCTTCCTTCATTCTTTCCCTTTTAAATTTATTTTTAATTTGTTCAAGAAGGGAATGTCCAAATGGGAGAGAAAATAATGACTTGTAAAAATACATTAAAATAGTGACTAAAACATCATTCTTCATGAGACCTTAGTGGCCCTATAAGGGATGTTCTAATCAGCTCTACCTCCCTTTCCCTTCAAAAACAAATCAATAAAGAATAAACAAAAATAAAGAAATAATAATAATACAAAAATCCACTTACCTTCTAAAATAGGTTTATATTTGGTTTATTCTGGTCAATCAAGGGACATAGCTTTAGTAATAAATAAATAAGTTTCCTTTTAGAGATAATTAATTGTCCACATATTTTTGAACATGATTTCCAAAGACCTGATGAAAATTGAATTTGTCTCCTGAGGGAAAGATAATTCTCCCCATAGCCAATTCTGGAGGTGTTGGGGAGGTGGACCCACAATATTCTAAAAGTTGTTTGTACCACAATTACAGTTTCTCAATAGTAACTGCATATTCTAATTGCAAGTAAGACAGCAAATTACCTTCCATTGTATTCCAAAGTAGCTTTAACTGGCTGGATTGCTTATCAATATAGCCAGCTGTTCAATGGTAGATCCAGTGATGACAGTACTTTTAATTGCTTCTTTTCCTTTGGCTAAGTAAGTTCAGATGGTCACTAATTAGTTCTGTCATGCTAAGATAGTTTTGTTATGAACAATGCAATCAGTGTTTCATTGAAAAGACCACTGTCTTAAAGATCAACATTGCTTAATTACCCCTAGGAATCCATCCTCAGTTTCCTTATTTGTTAGAGCTGTCATGAATTAGTCATTAAAAAGCATTACAGTTTCCTGTTCCTGCTGGGATATGTAATAATTTCTCATCTCCCCCTGCTTAAAAGCAATCAGTTAAAATTAGTCACGAAGATGTATTCTTATTAAGTTATATACAGTGTTCAAAGACACTACAAGTTAAATCAAAATTATAAGTAAAGTATCAAACCACTCAGTATTGTATTATGAGGCTATCTTTTAAATATTCTTATTGAAATATTTTGAATGATTTCTTATTTGATTTTTGTGTCATAGGAAGATTTTTTTTCCTTTACAGAATTTCTTTAAATTAAGCTTCAGCTTCAGCTTTGTTTGCTTGTTTTCCCCCAGACAATTCATAAAATTACTAGACACTTGGGATGTGTTACCAAGATCAGGTTTTGAGTGTAAGGTGAAAGATCTATTAAACTCAAGGTCTTAGGTCAGAATCCAGGTACTGGTGAGAAAGCAATAACAAATATGAGGAGGGTGACCAGAATCTAGGTCATCTGGATCATCAGTGACCAGAAAATTATGTAGCTAGTTTATATGTTATTTGTTATGCTTTCATTCCCCATTAGAATACAATGTTTTGAGGTCAATGATTCCCTTCCCTGTTAATATTTATGTTTTCTATGGTCAGCACAGTTTGGCTACAATAATAAGAGAGTAATAAATGTGTTGTCTTTTTCACTCATTCATTGAAAATGGGGAGAAGATAATTCCATTGTATAATATCTGGATCAGAAAAAAAAGGTATTAAGCTCTGTTTCACAGATTTTAAGAATTATTTGATAGCGAAGAGAAATTCAAGCAGTACAACGAAATAACTAGACAACAACAAAAACATAAAAGGATTTATTAGAAACTTGGCTATTTAGATTAAAGAAAATTCTTATGGTGGGAGTAAAGGAGAGAAAGGAAATGGGCCAAGTATTTGAACCAAGTAATTGAATGACTGTTGTGTAGAAAAAAGAATTATACCTTTTTCTGCTTGGCTTCAGTGTAAAGAACTAAAAAAAAATAAATGAATTAAAATTGCAATGGGGAGATTTGGGGTTATATTGTCATATTCCTCATTATAGATGCATGAATGAATGAACAAAACATCTTTTAATTCTTTACTTTATAGTAAGTACTATACTATATATTCTTTCTTCCTCAGTCCTTCCTTCCTTCCTTTGTTCCTTCCTTCCTTTTTTCTTTTACTTTTCTCTCTCTTTCTTTTCCCCTTCTTTCTTTTCTTTTTTCCCCTTGTTTTTCTTCTTCCTTCTTTTCAAAATGTACATTCTTACACATAGATGTTTTACTTCCTAATACATACATGAATACTTGCATATATAGTGAATGTATCCAGATGTATGTGTCTGTGTAGATGATAGATATAGATAGATAAAATGAGTATATAATTCATTGGTAATACATATTCCATGGAAAAGAGAGATATATATTCATCTTTTCCTTTATTTTGTTATTTTCTCATATTTGAACTATTCCAACAATTCATCCTTGAGTAACTTTAAAATTTTTTTATCAGAGTTCTTATTTATGTGCTTTTTCAAGGACAGATTTTGTTCATACATTTATCTAAAGTATTGTTATCTTTTCCTTGAATAGTACATTGAGTACAGAGATGATTAAAATCCAAAAGAGATATGTTCATTGTGGTCAATAGAGAAAAAGTTATCCTTAAATGATGATAAATCTGTCCCATTCGGTGACTTTTTGTTGTCCTGTAAAACTTCTTAAAGAGATATATTTTATTATAATGAATTCATACCAAGATTTCTATTTTTTAGTATATTTTTCTTCAAGCATTTTCTGCAGAAGTTGGGGATGAATCATACTATGCATCATGAAATGAACTATAAATATTGATAAAAAATGTTGTTCCATTTAAATAGCAAAGCACACTTTTCACAGCTTATGAAGACATATAATATATACCCTTCCATCTTGCTCTATTTTATTTTGAGAAATAATTAGTCTTTTGGCTTTATACTAAAGCTATCGATATATAGTACAAGTCTTCCAGTTATGTGCCAACTTGGTCATTAGACAAGATTGCACAGTTAAAATGGCAAATAGTTAAATGAATGTTTGCATGTTTAAGTATTCTGTGATTTTTAATATTTCATTTTTCTTCCATTCCACTATTGTTATCTCACATATCAAAGAAGTTTGCATAGTATTGAATTTTCTTTTGAAAATTGATATCTTTCATTTCTTAATTCATCATGGTTTTCCCAAGTTTCCTTCTCTTTCTCAGGGCAGAGAAATATCCTATAAAACAAATAATAAGTTTTTCAAGAGGAAAAAAATAGTCTGAAAACATATTCAATGTACAGTAACTATGGAACATCCACCTCCCTGAAGGAATAAGTTAAGGGTTACTTTTTCCATCTGTTTCCTAAAAGCCTCCTTGATTTTTTTGTTAATTATGTAGTACTTTCTATTTAGGAGTAGCTAAGCTAAGTAACACAGTGGATAGAGTGCTGAACTTGGAGTCAAGAAGACATATCTTCCTGAGTTCAAAAATGCAACCTTAGACACTTAGTGAGTATGTGATCCTAAGTAAGTGACATTATCTCATGTCTCAATTTCCTCATTTGTAAATTATCTAGAGAAGGAAGTAGCAAAATGCTGCATTATTTTTGGCAAGAAAACCCTATAGGAGGTCACAAGGAGATGGATATGATTGAAAACTGAACAACCACAATAAACTTTCCATTTACATAGTTGTAGTTACTGTATTTCTTTTTTGAGTCTAATCATTTCCTTTTAAAAAGTAAATAGATACATTTTACTACCCCAAATTTATTTGTAACATTTCAAATATCTGATTTAAAAATATCAAATATTTTAAAAGTGCTTTGCAAATTTTAAAGCACTATATAAATGTTAGCTAAAGTAGTAGTGGTGGTGGTGATGGTTGGTAGTAGTAGTAATAGTAGTAATAGTAGTAGTAGTAGTAGTAATGGTAGTAGTAGTAATAGTAGTAGTAGTAATAATAATAGTAGTAGTAGTAGTAGTAGTAGTAATAGTAATAGTAATAGTAGTAGTAGTAGTAATAGTAGTAGTAGAAGTAATAGTAGTAGTAGTAATAATAGTAACAGCAGCAGCAGCAGCAGCAGCAGGAATCTGCTCATTTCACTCAACATCAGTTCATATGGATCTTTCCAAGGTTTTTATTGTACTCATCACACAAATGATTTCTTACAACAGTGATATTCAATTACAGTCATGTACCCAAATTTGTTTAATCATTCTGCAATTGATGGGAATCTACTTTGTTTCCATTGAGCAGCTGATTTATTTAAATAAACTTTCTAGCACTTAGATTAAAGCATAATTTACAACTAGGCTAATATTCAGAGTATTTGTATGTTAAAAGGAATCACAGACAATATAGTTCATGGGTCTAGCCTTCTAAAATCCCTAAAGATAATAAAATTGACTGGATTATTCATGACAGTAATTTTCTCCTTCACAAAGACCTAGATAGACATTTTTTTCATCTTATGTTTCTACATATATATGTAGTTTTTCATGTAGATATTATTTAAATGTTGGTCAAATATTTTGAGGCATTTACCATTCAAAATTGTTGTGTAGGGACTAGCTCTCTGGAGGACCTTGGTACCAGCTAGAGTCCTTGGTCTTAGTAGAGGACTGATGAGATGAGACCCACGTGGCTGGTCATACATGGAGTCTGTTTATTCCAAATTCTCTCAGCCTTATATTCTCTAATACCCTTATATAACCAATGCAACACTGCACATGCTCTAACTATAGACTGTGTGTGTGGGACCCCATAAACAATTTGCTATTATATCTAGATGACTCTTTGCCACTTGGTATCACACTGCTTTAACTACAACACAGGTTGTCACAGCCCCCTAATGTCTCAGGAAGGCAGAGAGTCCTTTAAGGGAGATGGGGATCTGAACCAGACATTGTCATCAGGTTCCCTCTGGACTGAAGTGCTTTATATCTCACTCAGAGTTTCCCCACTATCTGTGGCCCTCTACAAAATATCTAAGAAATTGAGTTCATTATTTTTTCATTTCCCAAATCATCTTTCCTGGATTTCTGTTTTCTATTATTCATATCACAATTCTTCTGTTTGTTTCATGCTCAAATTTCAGAGTAATTCTTGGCTCTTTCTTTTTTTTTCCCCTACTACACACACTTAATGAAACTCTAAATCCTGTTGGTTCCTCCTCCACAAATTTTCTTCCATCTGTCCTTATTTTTCTGTTTCTTTGGCTAAGATCATCTTAAATCATCCCCATATTTCCCTTTGCTTTGACCACAGGTGTCAAACACACAATACACCCGAGTGCTGCCAAAGAGATTAAAGTAGTTAGATAATATAAATAAAGATGCAATAAAATATAGAAAATAGCACGTTTTAAAACTATATTGCTTTGGGGCCTGCAGAGATCATTGTGTATAAGTTAATTGCCTCTATTTCTATTTAATACCACTTCATTAATGGATTTTCTTCCCTTTTTCTTCCTTTTCTAAATGATCTACATCCCATTGCAGATTCAACTTCCCTTAATAATTAAATAATAAAAAATATGACATGATTACTATTTATATAAAAATTCTATTAAATGATATAATTACAATTAAATTGATTTTCAATTATTTCCAATTCAATATTTGTACATCTCAATTGAGATGTACAAAATACCTTAAGTTTTGAGTTAACCACTCTAATAATGTATTAGAAGCCTCTGTTCAATCCTGTGTTATCAAGTATATTTTATCATGTAAGACTTTTATTTCCATTTGCAATTTACTTTCAAAAGTGGTTTTATTTGCTATGTGTGATGTCTTTGTGGAACTAACGTTGATTCACTCATTTCTATGGGATACATGATGGGACCTGGGATAAAGCTTGAACCTAAATGCTATTTACCCTAGACTAACAATATTTAGAATGGCAAATAGGTATAATCCTAACCTGGATCCTGCTCTCTAGCAGAGGAGATGATTTCATAGTTCTAATCCACTTCTCATTTCCTGATATATGTTAAAGTTATTCTTGAAGGGGATGAACTGAAATAGCTATTCATGCAATCACATAAGTTACATCTAGACAGACTTGTTTGAATATATACATAAACATATAGACACAAACACCTTGCACTAGATCTTTTGTCCTTCAAAATAATTCCATTATTACTTTATCAATATCTATAAAGTATCCTTTTTGTTATTTGTATAATACTAAATTTTAAAATTAAATTTAAAAGTATTCTTATTTTTATTAGCTATAAACTCAAAATATAATTTGAGCTATATACAATATTATTTTATATATATTGTTTAAAAGAAATATTCTATAATATCTATATAGGTATTAGATGAGTTTTGGTAAATTGAGTCCCAAATATTTTATGCATTTTACCATTATTTTGAATGAAAGTTCCCTTTCTATTATTGCCAGTCCCAGTACTGAGGGGTTTTATTATTGTCTGTTTTGTTTGTTTCAAGCCAATTTGATGAATGTGTGATATAATGATTGTAAGTTGTTTAAAATTCACCCAGTATTGTGAGATCAAGCATTTCTTCAAAGGTGTTTTTATCTTCAAGTGATTTTTAAGTGTTTTTTCTTTTTAAAAACTTATTTTTGACTACCTGATATGAACTGTTTTACACGCACATACACACACACACACATACAAAGTTTAAATGGCAACATTTTCTTGAAATTTATTATACTTTCCAAATCTACTGTTTTAATTTTACTTTTATTTTATGAATGTGTTTTAATTCAATGGAATCAAGTATATGTATCTTATTACTCATTTTTTCCCCCTCGGGTTTAATAGAAAAGAAATCTTTATCCCCATCACAATTACAAAAAAGGGGAAATTTTTTTTTAATAAAAGTTATTTCTATTATTTAATTATTGGATACCTAGTTGTGATTCACTGAGATGTAATGTAAAAGATGAGCATAGAAATGTATGCTCCCTAATTGCTGATACCAATAAAGGATAACACATCTCTTTCTACTTGTTGCAATTCTTCTATGAAACCTGAACATCTTTAGGACACAATATCAAATCCTATTTGGGGCATTTAAAATATTTTACAATCTGTCTTCTACTTGCCTTTCCAACTTAATTTCATATTGCTTCCTTTCTTACACTTGCCATCACAATAGCCATATAAACAATTTAATATACTTCCCTTTAATGTTTATGGCTAAATTAAACTTCCTTTGAATTTCAAGAGAAATCGATTCTCTCAGAAACAGCCACAGAAACTATATTTGAAAGTATGTAATAAATAAAATGCATTTATAATAATTTTGAAAATAGTAATGAAGTGGGAGAAATTGATATCACAACTTTTGTATGACAGGGGGACAATTATATGTTATCCAATAATAGATGAAATATGATAATTTTGTTACTAATTATAAACTTACATAGGATTATTTGTGATAGAAGATTCAGAGTTGAAACATTGAAAGCTAAGAGAGAGACATGAAAGGACAGATTTGAAAAATATATTAGCAAAACTGAAGCTTGGAAATTATATATGCCATAATTACTTTTGATAAGTAATTATGGGTATACAACTGAACAAATTGAAATGAGAAACTCTGTGAAATCATACAGAAGATCATCTAGTTTTGCTTAGAGAGTTTTGCCAGTACAAAGTTAGTGAAGCACAGGATGGATCAGCTCAGCTTAGCAGGAGAAAAGAAAATCTATTCAATATATATAGCAAATTAATTAAAGAATTGTAATGGACAATCCTCCAGACAAATATAAGACACCAAAGTTTACAGTAGGATGATCTTGGGTAGATGAATTTTCCTTTCTTATATGTCTGTTAATTCGATTGTACCCCACAGATATTAAGTATGTTTTGAAGAAAATATGATCCAATTTGTATATAGACATTATTATTTGATTATTTAAGCATTGAATTTAATATATATCTTTTATTATTATTATAATTAATATTATTATTATTTTCCTTCCAACTGACTGTTTTTGGAAGCAAGAGATTTCCATTAAAATTATATTTGATTATATCTAATATCAAAAACAAACATCTAAAGATGGCTGTTTACCAAAAATGAAATGTATCAGTAGAAGGTTTAGTTACTAAGTGGTCACTAAGGTAATATAGGTTCTTTCTTTCTTTTTTTTTTTTTTTTGCTTTTTTTTGCTGAGGCAATTGAGGTTAAGTGACTTGCCCAGGGTCACACAGCTAGGGAATGTTAAGTGTCTGAGACCAGATTGGAACTCAGGTCTTCCTGACTTCACAGTTGGTGCTCCATCCACTGCGCCACCTAGCTGCCCCTGATTTAGGTTCTTTCAAGAGAATTATTCCCAGAATTCAGAGATAATATGAGTATATCTATGTCTAGTGAGCCAACCTGATATTTGTTTATATTCAAAGAATGGAGTCTTGAATATGATCAGGTCTGAATGTAGACCTGAGACTGTCAGAGCAGATAAGAGTAATTGAGGCAGCCCTGATAGTGAATAGGTATTAAAACAACCCAATACCCCATGAATCCATTACATTAGCATTCCATTGATGCCTCTATGTTTTTGCACAAGTGGTCTCCACATCTGGAATGAGCGCTTTCCTTACTTTTACTTTGTGGCAACCCTTCAGTCCAGCATATAAGAATTCAAGTAATAACTCCTTTATACTACCTGTCCTGATTTACCTTATTAGTCCTTTCTTTCTCTTGACATTATTTTTATTGCCTAATATACATCTTATTTACTTATCGGTGAACATGTTATATTTTTAATAGAAGGTAGACTCCTTAAGAATATAATTCATCTCTTAGTATTCTTCTGCTTTTCACAGTACCTTTATATAAATCCATGCTACATTTAATTGAAATTAAATACGTGTTAATCTTGAGGTGGGGGAAAGGCAAAAAGGAAAAGAGGGAGAACAAAAGAATTGGAAATCAAATCTTATAAAAGTGAATGTTGAAAATGATCTTTAAATGTAATTGGAATTTTTTTAAATGTGTTAAAATGTGATAGTTTTTTTTCTCCTTTTCTGTGTGTGCTGTAATATTTTTTTTCCATTTTCTCCCATATTACTTATTATTTTATTCAGTAATATTAAGAATGTTCTAAATTGTTTTCTCACTTAATAGCTCCAATCACATAATTGCCCAGTGTAACATATCTTGTAATTCAATATTGTTTATGGACTAAAGTCCAAAGTCTGTAACTTGACCCCAAAAATTGCATAAAATATTATACCCCTCTTTTGAAAAAAATAATGTTCATTTTATCATCCCATATATTTGAATACTTACCTTAAATAATTTCCTTATGCAATAGTGTGAATTACTTGCAATAAGTCTAGTTTTGTACATAGTTCCATTCTCCTTCCCCTAGAGAAATGTTCATTAATGTGTGATCATGGCTAGACCTAAAAAAAAAAAAAAGCACTATTAAAGGGCCCACTGAGTAGCTAATTTGTTATTGTGTGATGAAGATTTAAGGAATCCATGTGAAAATTTTTTAAATACAAAATCTTTTTTTAAACCCCCCTCAAATTTTAAATCCAATTATATAAAGCAAATGATGACAGAGGAAAAACTACATTGCAAACAATAATTCTGATTTAATTTTTTTGTTTAATTTGATGAATTATTTTTTTCTGCTTCATCCAAACATCTCATATATCATTATATTTCATCTTAACTTGAGAGTTTCTTGAAACAAGTGACCAAATATTTTACAATTCACTTTTTTATTCCATGTAGATCCTAACACAGTACCTTTCAAATATCAGTAACATTTTTAAATGAATGAATATATTAGATATTATTATATTTAGTGAACATATTAAAGATGGATTGCAGAACACCAAAACATTTTCAATGTTAATAAAAGGAGGCTGGAATTTATCCGGCATATTGCTTTGCAAAATGTGGTATGTGCAATATGTCACTTGATTATTAAAATAACCCCCTAGAAAACTGAATGGAGACAGAAAGTATACGTTGTTTTCTCAGTGGTTCATGGAACCTATGCAAAAATTGACCATATATTAGAGCATAAGACCTCAAAATCAAATGCAGAAAGGCAGAAATAGTAAACTCATTTTTTTTTAGATCATAATGCAATAAAAATTATATTCAATAAAAGTCCAGGGGAAAATAGTTCAAAAATTAATTAGAAACTAAATAATCTAATGCTATGAATGAGTGAGGCAGCAAATCAGAGACACAATCAATAATTTCATCCAAGAGAATGATAATAATGAGACAACATACCAAAATTTATGCAATGCAGCCAAAGTGGTAATTATAGGAAATTTTTTCTCTAGAAGCTTATTTGAATAAAATAGAGAGAAGATCAATGGATTATGCATGCAATTAAAATGCTAGAAAAAAAAAATTAAAATTCCCAAATAGATATCAAATTTGAAATTCTAAAAATAAAGAGACGATTAATGAAATGAAAGTAAGAAAGCCATTTAATTAATAAATAAAACTAAGAGTTGGTTTTATGAAAAAACAAACAATATGGATAAATCTTTAGTTAATTTAATTAGAAAAAGGAAAGAGGAAAATCAAATTGTTAGTCTCAAAAATGAATAGGGAGAACTACCAATGAAGAGGAAATTAGAGCAATAATTGGAAGTTATTTTGCCCAATGTTATGTTAATAAATTTGATAATATAAATGAAATGGAGGAATACCTACAAAAATATAGATAGCCCAGATGAACAGAAGAGGAACTAAATTACTTAAATAGTCCAATTTTAGGAAAAAAAAAAAAAGAAATAGAACAAGCTATTAATCAACTCCCTAAGGAAAAATCTCCAGGGCTAAATGGATTTACATGTGAATTCTATCAAACATTTAAAGGACAATTAGCTCTAATACCATGCAAACTACTTGAAAAAATAGGGAAAAAAGGATTCCTACCAAATTCCTTTTCTGATACAAACATGGTCCTGTTACCCAAACTAGGTAGAGTGAAACAAAGAAAGAAAATTATAGACTGATTTCCTTAATGAATATTGATGCAAAAATCTTAAATAAAATATTAGTAAAGACATTAAAGAAAGTCATCCACAGGATAATACACTATGACCAGGTAGGATTTATACCAGGAATACAGGGCTGCTTCAATATCAGGAAAATTATCAGCATAATCAACTATATCAATAACCAAAATTACAAAAATCATATGATTATCTCAATAGATGCAGAAAAAAATTTGATTAAATCCAACACCCATTCCTATTAAAAACACTAGAGAGTATAGGAATAAATGGACTTTTCCTTAAAATGATTAGTAGTATCTTCTTAAAGCCATCAGCAAGCATCATATGTAATAGGGACAAATTAGAACCATCCCCAATAAGATCAGGGATGAAACAAGGCTGCCCACTATCACCATTACTATTGAATATTGTATTTTTTTCCTGTTTGATGTGATTTTTTTTTCTTGTGCAGCAAGATAGTAGTACAAATATGTATGTGAGAATTGGATTTAACATATATTTCTATGATGTTTAAAAAAATTAGCCTCCTATTTTGTGGTTATTACTAACACTTTAAAAGTAAGAAAATCATTGCTACATGATTTTTCTATTCTCACACAGCTAGCAAATATTAGTGATAACATTCTATTCTAAGTATCTCCTAATGCCTGGTGAGGCATTTCACAATGCTCATTAGCTCTCTTATAAGGAGAGAAGTCACCTGCAATCAGCTCATTATTAAAATATTCAGGGCATTCTATTTTATGATTAATTGTTAAAATGATTAATGATCATACTATTTTCATACATGTTCAGATAGCTAATCATTTATTTTTCTCTTTTCCTTGGCTTGCAATGAAGTTTTAGTTGCTTTCCTGGCCAGCACTCCTCTATAAGTGATTGTGTACTTTTGTCTTGTTAAATTGCCAATCATAATCAAAGCCTTTGTAAACAAAAATTTATTATGTATTCCTGAATTCTCTAGTACCAAATATTTAAGCATTCCCCATGGTCGTCAACTTTTCCAGAGCACAGGGAGTCAAGGTGAATCAATGAAAAATACCTGGATTACAAAGACACCCACCTAAAATATATGTTTGTTTAAAACAAAACAAAACAAAACAAAAAAAAAAGGTTTAGTTGCTACTAATGTAGGTAGTAATTATCTTTCTCACCAGACCTCTATGTTATTAAATTGCCTATTTGAGTTAGTGTTATTTTGTCAACAGTCTAAAAGATCATCTCCATGCTAAAAATTTCTTAATTAAATGGCAAAAACTGTGAAATAGCAATAAAGGGTATAAAAGAGAACAATATGAGATAGTTGGAGAATGCTGAATTTAGAGCCAGCAAAGCCTCTGACAGTTTAAAAATACGTAATCTCAGGCATTCTCTCTGGGCCTCAGCCAAATCCCTAGGATTTAGGGCCTGAATCTCTAAACAGTTCCTATTCTGCTTTCACAGAAGGAGTTCCCTAAATTGGTTAAAAAAAGAAAATAATCATCCTTTGAGTATACTTTTAAGTATTTTTAAAAGCATCATGAAGTTGATAGAATACATTTAATGGAAATGATCTTAGGGATAATTTAGTTCAACCTTTGCAGAAAAGAAAAATGAGACCTAGTATTTTTGAGGTGATTAACTGAAGGTTGGATAATAAATATGTGGTAAAACTGAAATGTAAATTTATTTTTTTTCCATTCTAATCTTACTTTTTCCTCTGCTTCATCTCACCTAGTCAATTAACAGCTTACAGACACTGAGCAGAATAGCCAAAAAAGGGCATCAGGTATGCATTCACAAAAGTAGCCCATGTCTTATTATTACCTTCTATATTTTATTCTATTTTTGTTTATTTTCTTTAATATATATGTATATTCTATTCTATATTTTAAATGCATAGTTTTTGCTGCATTTTCAATGGATTCTCCCCTCTCTCCCTAATGCATCTCTAAAAATGGAAACAATTGGAGAAAAGATAAATTGATATCCATATAATTTTTAAATTCAAATTTGGTTAAATGATTGAAATATGTCCTTTCCACAAATGGAAACTTGTAAAATAAATATTAGGAACCAAAAAGAAAATTTATTTAAAGAAGTTTGATGATGAAATGCCAGTGATGGATATAATAACTTATGAGCAATGCTAGAGTTATGAAGACCACTGTATAGTTAATATAAGAACAAATTTTACAGGAAGAACTGTTTTATCTTTGAATTATTTACTACTAAATACAACTAAAGGTGATAAGGATTCCTATTATAGTAGCACAAAATACAGCTGAGCAGCACAAATATTTATGTTCAGTGTTTGACAAATTTTCAAAGATTAAATTTATTTACTCAGAGGTTTTTAATAATTAAGTGAACTTATCAGATACCATTAGGCATTGTAGATATTTGTGTTTGTATTATAGCTCTTTACTCAACAGAAATTTCCATAAAAGCAAAAACCATACCTCATACAAAATTTGCATCTCTGAAAGCATCTAGTATACTACTCTGTATACAGTAGATACTTAATCAATGGTCAAAGGAATGTTTTAAAAAGTGTCATCCTGGAAAAAAAAATAAATTGAAATTTTCGGTTCCTTAGTTTCCTCATCTATAAAATAAAGGAATTGGATCTGATTCCCTCTCAGGACCATGTTAGACTAGAACCTACTTGGTAAATATCCAAGAATTGGTATCCCCTTAGAATTATATTGAGGATATATTCAAGTTCTAGGAATATACTGTTTCTATTGTGTTTATTGTTTTTTTTTTTGCCAGTATAAATACAAATTGATGATGAAATCTAACTCTGTTTCCCTCTCTGTCTTTCTGACTCTGTCTCCCTCTCTCCTTCCTTCCCTCCCTCCTCCTCTTTCTCCTCCTCCTTCTCTTCTCTTCCTCCTTCTCTTCTTCTCCTCCTCTTCTCTTCTTCTCCTCCTCTTCTCTTCTTCCTCCTCCTTCTCCCACTCCCATTCCTTCTTCTTCTCCTTCTCCTCCTACTTCTCTCTCTCTCTCTCCCTGTCTCTCCCTCTCTCCCTCTCTCTCTCTCTCTCTCTCTCTCTCTCTCTCTCTCTCTCTCTCTCTTCCTTCCTTCTTCCCTCCCTCCCCCCCCCCATATACACACATTCTCTCTCCTAGGGTGTGGATATTTGGATCATACATTTATATGATGACTTTTGGGAGAGCTATATTCTAATATACTATTATGTGAATAATTCTATCAAAACTAAATGAGTCATTTGCTTAATATATATGAAATATTTGTAGACAACTTCAGCTTAAAATCTCATTTTTATATAAAGAGTAATAACTATGATTTTGCTTATGATAGTTTTCAAATAAGAAAGTCCTTAAACCTATTATAAAATAGACATAGCCAACAATAATAGTAGCATGACAATTTTGTGGTCCTTAAGTTGGCAAAGAATTTTACATAAACTATCTCATTCACTCTTTACAACAAGCCAGTGAATAAGTTATGATTGTTATCCTCATTTTGCAAAACAAAATGAGCTTTAGAGAAATTAACTTCTTCAGCACCACAAAGCCAATAATTGTTAAAGACAAGATGTAAAGAAATTATTAGTGACTACCTCTTTCCTGTATCATGATGCTTGTCCAGAAGCCTTCTTAAACCTTACTTTCCAATATTGACCTCTATTCAGTTCCAATCCGGTGTCTCTAACAGAATGGGCTATTTTTATAAGCATTTGTGACCAGCTCTTCAAATTCATTATTTTTTTGAGGGGGCAGGGAAAGGTAGTTGGGGTTAAATGACTTTCTCAAGGTCACACAGTTAGTAAGTATTAAGTGTTTAAAGACAGATTTGCACTGAGGTCCACCTGACTCCATGGCTGATGTGGAATTCACTGCACCATCTAGATATCCCTCAAATTAATTATTTTCAAAAGCGGAATGTTATTTCCTGTTAAATTGACTCCTGATTATCACTCACTTTTTTCTGACTAGGGCAACATCTTTCATGACATTTTTATGCTTAAAATTCTGGAGAAGTTTCTCTGTTTTCTTTCCTTCCTTCCTTCTCACCCTCCTTCCCTCCATCCTTCCTTCTATTCTTCCTGCTTCCCTGCTTTCCTCCTTTCCTTTCTTCTTTCCTTCCTTCCTTCTTTCCTTCTTACCTTTCTTCCTTCTATTTTTCCTTCCTTCTTATCTTCCTTCCCCTCTTTCCTTCCTTTTTCTTTCCCTCCCTTCTTCCCTTCTTTCCCTTCCTCCTTTCTTCCCTCCTTCTTTCCTTCCCTCCTTCTCTCCTTCCTTTCCTCCTTGCTTTTCTTCCTCCTTCTTTTGCTCCCTTCTTCCTTCCTTTCCTCCTCCCTTCCCTGTCTGTCTCCCTTCCTCTCTCTTTCTCTTCCTACTTTCTCCTATTTAATTAGTTACTGGATGTACTTCTACAACATTTTGGACTCTCTTCTCTCCCTTCACTGACATCGGCATTCCCTTAATTTTTTTCTTATCTCCCATTCCTCTGCTGGTTTAATTCATTCCATTGCATATATCAGATTATTTTAAAGCCCCCACCCCCAATCTCCTGATTCTATTCATAGCCAAAATGTTGATATAGTTATAATTCATTTCTTTAGTAGCACTTCATTACTATATATGAAACTTATACTTAAGTTACTTATAGTTAATATTTATTTATGAAATAAAACTTTTGTGAATTTTATATTCTTTTTTCCATTTTAGTTGATCTGTATCTGTGACTGTTGAACCAGGAAACACTAGAGAAAACTTGAGTTTAGCTTAATTTGGTTTTGCAGATTACTCTAGCCAAATAATTTATCCCTTAGTGGCCAGACTACTGATGATGTGCCTATTTTTATTTAGCCAGTGCATAGATCTTATCTAAGGACTTTTCAGTTTTCCAACAATTATTAACCAAATGTCACACACAAGGAAAGCAGGCCAGTCTAGCTGTAGTAGCAAATAGATTGGGAGGTAGAGAGGGAACCATATGTTCCAGGCAAGTCAAACCAACACAACCCACCTCAACTACCATTTTACCTTTGATTCTAATAGAGGTAATCCAAGTTTTTAAGCCCAAGGGCCTTAGGAAGAAGAACAGTGTTTCCAGCCCAGGCCAACAGTCATTATCCCTTTGAAGATGTGGTTTACCAGTTGCTCCAAAAGGAGCTTCATTCATGGCGAGTAAAGATGCAGAAAAGTAAGTTCTTATGGCCAAGGTTTGGGATGATATCAGAGGAGAAAAGAAAGATGAGAGAAAGGAGAGGAAAGGAGGGCATATCAAATATGCCATGATTATTATTCAAAAGTTTCTTTGA